>JAXCGZ010021217.1:47500-62500 GCA_037179515.1 Halocaridina rubra | reverse complement strand
AGCAGTGCTCAGCATTCATAAATTCTACAACACACTCTTTGGTACTTTTTCCTTTCCTAAATCCATACAAATTATTCGATAATTTTCCCTCGAGAGTGAAATCAAGTCTGTTAAGAATGACTCTCTTAAAGGCTTTGCAGAAGCAGGATGTTAGAGAGATAGGTCTTAATTTTGTACTTTCCTTTTTTGGAATTGGAATAATAATGTTTTTTTTTTCATTGTTCTGGAAGTGTGCCCTCATTATAAATAGTGCTGAATAAAAACTGAATTGGATTAATACCATTACAAATATCATCATTGAGATCTCGGATTAATTGGTACGTAATGCCATCTTCACCCGGAGAGGTGCTCTTCCCATGGGAGAGAGCAAAGTCCAACTCATTTTTTGTAATGTAGTCAATGAATCTGTCCTCTTCCATTGTTCTTGCACAAGATAATTCTATGTTCATCATTCTTTCAAAAATCAAGATTTCTTTTTCGTTGTTGAATATCGCAAGGAAGGTTTTCAAAGGCAAATGTCTTAGATTATTGTAAGAGAAGTTCTTCAGCAAGAGTTTGGGAATCATTTGTTTGTGACACACTGATGTTTTTGCCTACCAGAGCATTAATTGATTGCCAGATTTTAGAACTACCAGTATGAGCATTGATAGACTGTAGGAAGTTTTGGAAGTGCTTAATTCGGACATCACTTTTAAGCTCACGGTACTCTCGTAGCGTAAGTAGCAGATTTTCAAGAGTGGTTGCATTGTTGTCCGTTTTATACATATCAACTGCTCTGTCTACAAGGTATTTTACTTTGACTCACCCACCCTCCTTTTGAAGGGGATTATGGCTCCAGTATATATATATATATATATATATATATATATATATATATATATATATATATATATATATATATATATATATATATATACACACACACACACACACACACACACATACACACACACACACACACACACACACACATATATATATATATTTATTGGTACGTAATGCCATCTTCATGGCATATATATATATATATATATATATATATATATATATATATATATATATATATATATATATATATATATATATATATATATATATATATATATATATATATATATATATATATATACATACATATACCTTGGCTGTTTCCCCCTTTAATTGGGGTATATATATATATATATATATATATATATATATATATATATATATATATATATATATATATATATATATATATATATATATATATATATATATATATATATATATATATATATATATATATATATATATATATATATATATATATATATATATATATATATATATACACACACACGCGCCCACACGCACTAGTGTATGTAATATTCTAAATGATCTCACTATCATAGCTGAAAACACGAATGATATATCAGAACAGACCAATAATCGAACCTACAACATAGCTTGACACTTCATTAGTGTGCATGCGATGTCAATTGACAAAAATGCTTCTTGTATTAAATTGGACAATGTGTTAATTTGGCACTGTAGATGACAAAAGAATAAGGCTTTAAGCCGCGAGTGACTTGGGAAGTGGTAGTAATATGAAGAAACATTGCATAGAGTTTTTATTTGTTTTATTAAGCCATTAACTATTCATGGGGACATGTTCGGGATGGCACACCGCCTTTTATATACGAATATTTAAGTTCTTTTTTTCATTGTAACACCAGGACGGCCCCCCCCCCAAAGAAAAAAAGATCAGTAAACTGACCTCATCGGGCCTGGACACAAAGAAAACAAGAAGTATAGAGAAACACAATGTAGTGACTTGTCAGATGAGAAAGGGTAACAAGAGATGTGTATCGAATATCCAAGAATATTCGGTGGTGATGTTGGCATAGTAAAAGAACCGTGACTGGAGGAAGATTTAACATCGAACTGTCCTGGATAGTCCTATTTAAGTCCAAAAGACTCTCAGCTGTAGTATCGCAACGGGCGGATAAGCCATGGGCCAACCTGGTAAAATTTACATTATATAGTTGACCATATTGATATCAAGTATTACCTATTGCTATAATTTAATTCACTCGAGTTCACATGAAATGTTTGCAAATACTATTTTTATAGACTACTGTAAAGGTAAATTTTTGCAGACTATTCACTCAAACGAAATGTGACAATGGAATAGCAGAGCATTGCAATGATGCAGCATTAGCCTACCTGTTAGGAGGAATGATATTATGAAAAAAAAAAAAAAAAAAAAAAAAAAAAAAAATATATATATATATATATATATATATATATATATATATATATATATATATATATATATATATATATATATATATATATATATACATATATACACAGTGGAACATCTGGTCACGAACTTAACCCCTTTCGCAAATCGAAATGTTCGTGACATGAAAAAAAAATTTCCCATTGAAATTAATGTAAATCCAATTAATCCGTTCCCCAACCCAAGAAACATACCTTTTAATTTTTTATGGGTTTATATGTGTCAAATATATCGGATGGAATGAAAAATAACCTTAATTATAGAAAAATACAGTATTCTAATATTAAATTAAAACATGATAATTGTATTGCAGTTTACCATTGTGGTTGATAGTTGCTGGCGCTAGTTGATTGTGGTGGAAGAGGAGGAGGAGGAGGACTACTCCTTCGAAGGAGAGTCCCCTTTCATAAAAACGTCGGGCAACTGTACTGGCATTTCTGGTGTTTTCTCCCTTTGTTCTCTTGTTAAGGTGGTTAACTGGCTGGTATTAGCAAAAGAAAGCCATCTAGAGAAATTTGTCTTTTTCTTAATTAAATTTTTTTTTGAAAATGGGACATCACATTATCATTTAAAATGTTCACTGCTCTGTTGGTCACAGTTTTGTTAGGCTGATAACTCGCAATGAAAGCCTGCAAATCACTCAACTTGCTAAAAATTTCTTTTATGATATCACTTCAAACCTTTACCTTCTCTTCCTCCTCCTCCACTGATTGCTCCTCCTGGAAAATCTTGATCATCTAACGTTGCAACTCGACATGTTCTTCTGTGGTGAATTTTTGTTTGTGCTTCTCCACCAGCTCTTCCACACCTTTCGTGTTGATTTTTAAGCCCAAACTTTTGCCCGTGGCCACATTCTCGTTCACTACATTGACAGCTATCTCCTCCTTGAAACCCTCGAAGTCTCAATCAGCCACACAACCTTGCCATAGTTTCCTTCAGGTGGACTGCAATGTGCGGTAAGAGACATTATTCCGTGCTTTGCCGCCAATGAGATTTATGCAGTGAAGGATATTGAAGTGGTCTTTCCAGAATTCCGGCTGAGTCATAGCCGTGTCGTTGTTGACATGGAAACACCTGGATAAAAGACTTTGTGTATAGTTTCTTAAAATTAAAGATGACTTGCTGGTTCATGGGCTGGAGGAGAAGTGGTGTTTGGGGGTAAAAATCTGACTTTTATGAAGTTGTATTCGATATCAAGATATTCTCCCAAATCTGGAGGATGGGCAGGAGTGTTGTCCATTATCAGAGACACTTAAGGGGCAAACCTTTTTCCTCAAGATACTTCTTGACAGTTGGCGAAAAACTTCAGTCAACCATTCTATAAATAGGATACGTGTTACCTAAGCCTTGCTATTCGACCTCTACATTACCGGAAGTTTAGCCTTCTTCACATTATTGTGCTTAATAATGCACGGATTTTCAGTGATAGACTAAAAGAGGCTTAATCTTGCAATCCCCACTTGCATTAGTGCACAATAAAAGTGTAAGTCTGTCCTTCATTTGTTTGTGGCCAGGCAGTGACTTCTCCTCTTGGGTTATGTGGGTCCTTCTAGGCATTTTTTTTCCAAAAGAGTCCTGTTGCTGTGAGACATAACCCTCACTTTTTATAAATTCAGCAAATTCCACCACATAGGCATCCACTACCTTTTGGTCCGAACTAGCCCCCTCTCAATGCCTAACAACACTATGAATTACAGTTCGTCAATTAAATTTTTCAAACCAGCCTCTACATGCTTTATATTCATCAATTTTAGCATCACTAGCACTCAGAGTTGTTGCTATTAAATCATGGTGTAACAGTAGAGCCTTTGCGCATATTAGAGCCACGTTAACTCTATCTCAAGCAAGATCTTTTTCATTAATCCAAATTAATTTAATTTTTTTTACCTCTTCTATTACTTGAGACCTATACTTCATTAATATAGTCACTCTTTTAGCCACATCAGCCACCTTTAAGGCCTCTTTATTCCAAAAATAGTACAGATAGTCGATTTTGCCATGTCATACTGCTTGGCGAGATCAGAAACACTAACACTATTCTCATGTTTAACTATTATTTCTTTCTTTATTTCCACAGTAATACATATAGGTTTTTTAATGTCACTATCACTAACACATTTCACACTTTTGGGAGCCCTAATGAGGGCTAATCTAATGCAAAAAGCATAAAATATGAAAACTACAATGAAAGAACTAGGAGTGATCTTCATAGTGCACGCACCAATGCAGAACCGAGAGCAAGCACGTGGTCGCCCGAGTGGATGTGCATGTATGTTCGTACCTCGAAGAATTGTTCAGGTGTCAGTTCAAAGTTTGTTCGCAAATTGTGGTCGTAGGTCGATTTGTTTGTGGTTGGGATAATTTGTAACTGGAAGTTCGACTGCATATACATACACAGATGCTCCTCGACATACAAACATCTGACATACAAACATCCACAGATAGAGAGTACTCTGCAATTTATTATTTATACAAATAAGGCGAACCAAATTCGCTGCAAGTTCAAATTTTGCTGGCAGTGGCTCTTGTGTCTTGCATGACTTTTAGCCACTAATAACAGCGCTTGCAGCACTGTAGCATAGAGCACATTGCCGGTATTGTAGTCTCAGCTTGCATCACATAGAGACACTTTGACATTCTTCGTTGTGTATGCTAATCCATCATGAGTGGTGAAAAACATAAGACTAGTGATGTTAGTGGTGCTTCAAAAAATGACAAGCTATCTCAAGGGAAACAAAAATGGCAATAATAAAGAAGTTAGATAGTGGTGAAAAAATAGTGAATGTAGCCCACGATTACAATATGAACTGTTCCACTGTGGGCATGATTTACAAGAACAAAAACCATATTACAGAACATGTGAAAAGTGCAACTCCAGTGCAGTCTACAATTATCAGTAAGAGTAATGGAAGACTTATAAATGCAATGGAAAAGCTCCTTACTATTTGGATGGAACACCAGTGGCAGGAAAAGGCTTTTTCCCTTTTCAAAGAATTTACGGTTAGGGCTGGTGGAAGTGCTGGTGATGAAACGTTGCAGCAAGTTATGGAAGGTTCCACCGTTTCAAGAAACATGCACGCTTGCATCAGGTTTCCTTTAGTGGTGATGCAGCGAGTGCCGACAAAGATGCTGCTGAAAAATTCCCAAACGAACTTATAAATCATTGATGATGGTGATTATCTTCCTCAGCAAATATTCAACATGGACAAAGACAATTCCAACTATAAAAATATGAAGGATAAGTTGACCTCGATGCTCAGAGGCAATGTTTTGGGAGATTTCAAGCTCAAACTACTCTTAGTTTACCGAGCTGAATATTCATGGGTATTGAAGAATATCATGAAGATTTCTCTTTCTGTAATTTGGATGTCCAACATCAAGGCCTGAGTGACACTCGCTGTTTTCAAAGTATGGCTTTTCCCAAAATCAAGCTATATTGCTGGGAGAAGGGACTCCTTTTCAAGATTCTCTTAATCATGGATAATGCCCCTGGCAACCCACCACACTTGCATGATTATCATTCGTACATGAAAGTGGTCTATCTGCCTCTTAACACAACTTCACTCCTTCAGCCAATGGATCAAAGCATAAGAGCCAATTTTAAGAAATATTACACTTGTCGTACATACAGGGCAGCACTGAAGGCAGCGGATGACAGCCCTGATATGACCTTACGTGACTTTTGAAAGGCATACAATAGTTATACATGTATCAAATATATTGATTCGTCATGGCATAAAATTAATGAGACCTTTATGAACATTGTTTGAAAGGATTTATGCCCACAGTTCATCAACAATTTTGAAGGACATTCACCAGAGGAAGAGCTCAAGAAAATATTTGAAGATCTCTTGGAGATAAGCAAAGAGCTGAAGCTGTGTGTGTGTGTGTATGTGTGTGTGTGTGCATGTGTGTGTGTGTATTATGTAGTAGTACTAGGCTGGCCAATAGCATCAGCTGCGTATATCATTGCTATAACTGAAGGTTAGTTGAACTTAAATAGGACTGGTCAGGACAGTTGGTTGTTAAATCATCCTTGTGTCAAGGTTCTTTTCCCATGCCTACAGCAACTCTGAACATTTTGGTGTATTCGTTACACATTTCGTACTATCCCTATATTTCTAACAAGTAACAGCATTCTCCCTCTCTCTTTCTCTTTGCTCGTTTTCCTCGTCATTATTATAATTATTGAAGGTTCACAACTCCTGAACCCCAACAGCCTGCAACAAAGGGAACTAAGAATGTCTTGGGATCTTGCTGACTACATCGTTAACATTAGGGTGGTCAAGCCTGGTGGTTGTAATGGTTCTACCCTCAACCTTGCACCTCCCAATTGGTCTGTTTCTTTTTCTAAGCACTTTCTAGCATCTGCAAACTAAACTCTGGTCTTTTGTCTGAGGAGCAGCACTTAAGTGCATCTCACCCTAACCTCCTCCTTCTCTCTGGAATCCAGTTGTCTAGTTGTGCATATCCTTACCTGATATAACTTGTTCATTCTATATTCATATTTGCATTCATATTTGCATTTTGGAGGCGTCACAAAATTAAATTTTTTTAAACTGCATCTAAATCAATGGGAGTTCTGTTCCGTTTCGTCGTTACTTTTCCTCCTCTCAACTGCTAATCATCTTAAATGGTCTTATCCATCCCTTGCTCTTCTATTCCCCCATTCAGTGGGGGAGGACGTGTACGCATTGAGCTCCCGATAATATTGCGTTTATCAAGTGACAGAGTTTAAATTCACAGCTATAAAATTAATGAAAGCATACTGAAATATAAATTTTCAAATTTAAGTCAGAGTGATTATTACAACTTTAGTGTTTAAAAAGATACAAAGAAAATTCATTATAATCTTATAACATATCAGAAACCGTTGAAAGAGTCTCTCCCAGTGTTACCGATTTCAACCACAACCTCTCGCGACCGACCTAAAAAGGACCTTTCTTAGGTGAACCTGCAGTTCCCCTCATACCGCAGTTCCCCTCCCATGCACACCAGAATGTCCTCATCGGAAAATGTTGATCTTTCTGACCTTCCGTGTGTAAATACTGATAATTTTCCCGAAGTGTTTATATCATCTCTGGACAGAAAATTCGTATATTCACGTGAGGACATCAGAAGGGAATTGGAAAAAATAATAAAAGTCACTCTGTACAAAACAAGTCAACTATTGCTTTCAAAGGTAGTGGAACTCTTTCCACAACTCAGTGGTAAACACATCATAAAAGAGCGAGTAAAAAAAGATATAATTGCAAATATAATCATTTTTAGCGCAAGTGTCCTGAATATCTCAATGAACGGTGAACTTGACAAACTCTTTCAATCTCAAACTTCGGTTGTGAAATCCATAGAGTCTGAAAAAACACACGACCTAGGAGGCCTACATCGAATGATAGAAAGTCTTGCAGATAAGGTGAAAATTTTGGAAGCAGATGCTGAAAAGGTGAAAGCCTTACAACACAAGGTGGGTTTGCTAGAATCTGACATTGTCCTACTTAAGAGATAATTCTAGGTTGAAACTGCTATTAGAAACATCTCCACCTCTCAGTTCAGTGCTGTCACCTAACAACGATAATGTCCCTTCTATCAACAACCCTCAGGTTTTGCAAACTAGGTTCTGTCTCTACTCACAATTCCTTCAGTGCATTGAGAGACGAATGTGAGAGTGGTAATGAAGAAGAGGTAGATCTAGATAAAAGTGATAGTCAACAAGACAACCTGAATACACCATCTAGCATAAATAATCAAATCATTAACAGGTTACAAAATAGTGATGTAACGACAGCGTCCTTCCCCACTACTCCTAACAATACAACAACAGGCACTAACCAGAACAAGATTCTTCCCAGCACAATCAACCAACCTGGTAAAGAGTTGCAAAACAGCGAAGAAGATATAGAGCCAATCTCCACTACTCCTAACAACACAGCAACTATCACTAACCAGGACAACCAAATTACACCTTCCTGCACAAATAACCAACCCAGCAAAACAATGAAGAAAACAGAAAAGACAAAATAGCAGCAGTCTCTATTCTAAACATTCAATCGAAGTCCTCTCCCCCACAGCCACAGTTGCCCAATTATGCAAGTGCAAGGGTTACAGCTCAAATATATATTCGCATTCCTGGCAACCCCTTTGAGAGAGAGATACGTAATACATTGACAAATCAAGGCATTCCTTCTGAAGAAGTCTTGATTAAGGAGCTTTCTCGCAAACCAAATTGCGTTTCCTTCGCAATAACAATATCAAAAGGATTTGAATATGTGCCTTACAAACTGAATCAATGGCCTACAGGCACAATTGTTCAGCCATTTCGCGGGGGCAAACAATGGACACAACCTGGGTATTCTACAAAATATCCCAAACTACAGTCATACCAAATTAAACAGCAGAGAGCTAATGAAACAATCCCCTATACGCGAGACTACAGAAAGAGACACGATACAAACCTCTCTTATCGCCGTCCACACACAAGAGACTTCTCCTGGAGTGATGGCTCTTACAACCCTAGACACTCACCTAGGCATACAAACTTTGGGAAGGCCCGATCATATCACGGCACGTACTCAAACCAGCGTTACACATCCAACGGCAGGCACAGACACCAGGATCCATGGGCTAACCCCAGAACACACTACAATGATGAATTCCCAGCAGAACCACACAGTCGAAACTACAACTATGACTATGGATACCACCCCAATGAAATATGGTAAGAATGTAATATTAGTACATGTGAACGCTCAGTCCCTGCTCGCTCATTTTGAGGAAATAATAATGCTAACAAAAGACTACAACATAGACATCCTCTGTGTAAGTGAAACTTGGCTTCCTCCTACAAATGAAAATAAATATGTGAATATCTCAGAGTTTAAAATATTTCGCAATGATCATGGCCGAGGGGGTGGGGTCTGTATTTATGTTAGAAATTATCTTAGTGCATCAGAAATAACCACAGGTTTAGAAAAAACTGAGGAGCTCGAAGATTTATGGATCACTGTGCAGTATCAGAAACTTCCATCTTTCATTGTAGGGTGTGTTTACCGTCACCCTAAAGCACCTACCAGTTCATTCAATCATCTGCTAGAAACATTCAGAAATATCTGTGTGTACCATAAACCCATATACATACTTGGTGACTTTAATGATGACTTGCTCTCAGCAGATAACAAATGAAAAGGGTGATCAACACTGTGAAGTTAACACAAATAGTGACAAAACCGACCCGCATAACCCCTAATTCTAGGACTCTTATAGATCTGATAATAGCAAATGAAGTGGAAAGTATACCCTATTGGGACGTAGTTCCCTGCCCATTTGCAGACCACGAGCTGAACATTGCTATGCTAAACATAAACAAGCCCAAAAGGAAGCCTCTCTTCAAGACATTCCGGTGTCTAAAAAATTACTCCCCTGATATCTTTTGTGAAACATTAATCAACAACACAAAAGTACTTAATAGAATTAAATACACAGATAACGTCGATTTGCAGGTTGAGATTCTAACAAAAGTCTTCCTTGAATGCTTAGATAGTTGTGCACCCATTGTAACAAGAAAAATAACCCGCCCCTCAGCCCCCTGGCTAACTAATGACATCAAAGAGGCAATTCAAATCAGAAATCAAATACAAAAAGAGCTAAAAATGAATAGATATGATATGACTCTCCGAGAACGTTATAAAACAGAAAAGAAACGTGTCAGATCTCTCATCAGTGTAAGTAAAAAAGACTTTTACAAAAAACAATTTAATGACTCTAGACATGATACAGCAGCAACATGGAAAGTGATAAGAAGCATGATACCAAATGAAAAGAGTACCTCAGAAAGTTATGAAAATATTACGGAGTTGAAAGACAAAGCAGAAAACTTTAATAACTATTTTGCTAACGTTGGCAAAAATACACATGAAAAAACTCAAGAAAACATCAACTCAGTGAATATGAGTAATTGCTTAGATGACAATTCTTCCAATGTAAACACAAGAGAGTACTTCAAGATAAATCCTATCAATTGTGCTACCCTAATTCTTACCATAAAGAGCCTAAGAAACTCTGGCTCTTATGGTTCAGATGGTATACCATTTCATTTCATCAAAGATGCTCTACCCATGATTGCATCCTATATTCTAACTATTATGAACACTTCCATTGTTACTAAAAAGTTTCCTGACTCTTGGAAAATATCACATGTAATACCTCTGCATAAAAAGGGGGACAGAGAAGATGTGACAAACTATCGTCCCATTTCCCTGCTACCCATTTTCTCTAAAATATTAGAAAAAATTGTTGCATGCCAACTTATGTCATATTTAGAATCAAATAGACTACTAACGATTAACCAACATGGTTTCAGACCAAAACTCTCGACGGAAACTGCACTGCTTAAAGTTACGAATAGTATATATAATAACATAGATATGAAAAAATATCTTTGCTTATATTATATTATATTATATTATATTATGTATCATTTGGTGTTCCACAGGGATCAGTACTTGGTCCTATCTTCTTCTCCATTTACGTAAATGATCTATCTTCTTTCATTTCTGACTGTCTAGTCGTACAATATGCAGATGACACTCAACTACTCCTTAGTGGTGATATTAATAATCTCCCAGAGCTAACTGTAAGAGCATAAAACACTCTGTCAAAAATTAAAACCTATTTCCAAGAAATTGGGCTGTTAATTAACGGAAGTAAAACACAGTGCATATTTATTGGTTCAAGGTTCCACATAGCACAAATTCCAAAAAACACAACAATTAATTTTTGCGACAATATTATCACACATAGCAAAACAGTCAAAAACCTAGGAATTCACTTTGATAACCACATGTTGTTTGATTCCCACATAGATAAAGTATGCAAAAAGGTTACAGGAACATTAATGTACTTATCACGTATAAAAGACAATTTTGAGACTACCACTCGAATAACTGTTGTTGAATCTCTAGCCCTAAGTCATATTAATTACTGCACAACTGTTTGGGGAGCTACCACTAAGACTCAGATAAACAGAATACAGAAGCTTATTAATTTTGCAGCTCGAGTTGCCCTGGGAGGAATAAGAAAATATGACCACATCACACCAGCTCTCAATAAACTTGGGTGGCTGCGGGCAGAAAACAAGGTCGCTTATGCTATTTATGTTTTTGTATTCAAAATTTTGGACCATCATTATCCCAGCTGGCTATTTGATTTAAAAACAGTCAGGGATATAAGGGGAACCAACACAAGACAGAGCAGTGAGCTCTTTATTCACAGAACAAACACAAAAGCAGGTTCAAAGATGATCACTATCAAAGGGCCAACACTCTGGAATAATATTCCAGAGCATCTTAAAAATGCATCCTCCTTCACAGCTTTCAAAGGCAAACTATATAGTTTTCTTTTGGACAAATAGTTGCTGCTCATTAAGAACTAATTATTCTCATTGTAAGGAAAACAAATATGGAAATGATGCCTATAATAATGATCCTGTATCTAGTGGCATACTTACTACTTTATTATTAATATTATTGTTAACATTTTTATTACAGCATTATTATTTTCTATGAAAGCTACATTTAATTTAACTATATGTATTATCCTCTTATTTATTAGTTTAATTACATGTCTACTTTTAAGTTACTATTAATGTTGAATAACCATTGTACAAAATGGAAATAAATGTTTGTTTGTCTGTTTTGTTTGCTTAGAAAACTGCTCCCACATCTGGGGTGCTTCTTCTTATACTCATCTCCTTGATAAGATTGAATCTAAGACAATCAGACTCATTAACGACACATCTCTTATAATACTTCTAATCTCGAGTCTCTTTCTCTTCGCCAAAAGACATCATCTATTTCTCTTTGCTGTTGGTACTACTTCGACCGCTTCTCCGATGAGTTGTTGTTTGTATCCATCCCCCTTTGTCGAGATCGTGTAGCACACGCCAATTAGCTTCATCACACAGCTACTGTGTGGTGATTTGTAGACCGTGGATTGAACGGTGCAGTGTCTGGTTCTTTCCTTCCACTTCCAGACTGGAACTCAATTCCTCTTTCTTCTTACTCATCTCTTATTACTTTTCTTCCTTCAAAAAACTGATCTATCATCATCTCATGGCCTAGTGCTGCCATTTTTTTAGGCTTTCATTTCTTTGACTATTGATTCAGCCTTGCTTTTTCTTATTGTTTATCATTCTTTTACTTCTGCCTTGTCCTTAAGTTTCTATATTTTCTTCTCAATGTTTACTTAGTGTTCGGACCCGATAAGGGCAATTTTCTTTGCCAGTTTCAATGCTAGGCTCGCAATGTGTGTGTGTGTGTGTGTGTGTGTATAATATATATATATATATATATATATATATATATATATATATATATATATATATATATATATATATATATATATATATATATATATATATATATATATATATATATATATATATATATATATATATATCTGTGAGTGTGTGTGTGCGTGTGTCGTATGTAAGTACTGTATATAAGAAGTACTAAATAAATATAACAAAGAAAGTGAAGTAGAAATAGCCCCCGTGGTGTAGGAAAGTCAAGTGGTGTAATTGATATTCACCATGTATAATCTTGGCAGGATGGTGTTTACCAACCCGTGACAACTAGATATATTGTTCATTCCTTAGGCCACTCACATATAGGGGCCAAGTGCCAATAGAGGTCAAAGTGGTCACCCAGTTTAAGACATATCGCACGACAAACATCTATATGTACGTACGTATGTGCACCTGTGAAAATTCTCGAGAGGCCCTCTTGATGCCCTGCCTTGAAACCACCCACAAGGGAGGAAATGTCCTCCAGCTGTAAGCCTATTGGCAGGACTGTCCAAGCCTGCCATGCCCTGCCATCTTGGTCATACAAGAAAGTAAGAGTTAATTGTACATAGAGAGTCTCAGTTAGAACTTGATCGGGATACGAATAAGATCTTAGACTAATCTTAAGGGGATGGAGAGCTTTGAGGTGTGGACGGGGAGCATTAAGGTGTAGAATAAGTTTAGAACTAAATAAACCTCTATAAAGTATCCGATGCCTATCTGTTCACCGACCTCGCTACCAAAATAAGAATACAACTTTAATGTCATTCAGGTGGAATATAACTCCACGACTTCCAGTAGTATCATATTAAGTAAATACTAATACGTCATGTGTGTACTTATGCATGTATGTATGTATGTATTGCTTGGTGCCCGGACCTGATGAGAGAAATTTTCATGCCCGTACTGGTGTCACACTAATGATATATATATATATATATATATATATATATATATATATATATATATATATATATATATATATATATGTATATATTTATATATATATATATATATATATATATATATATATATATATATATATATATATATATATATATATATATATATATATATTTATATATATATATATATATATATATATATATATATATATATATATATATATATATATATATATATATATATATGAATAATTTTTACCCGGACCGGGACATGAACCCGGGACATATAATTACTATGCCAAGGTGCTGTCAACTACACCACAGAAGGTCTTAAAAGGAAAACAGACCTTACAGCTTATATCTGCTATACTAGGAATGAATGCATTCTATCTGAATGCCACTCTGTTCATATAACAGTTTCCTCCAACCTCACTTGTGGCTTCGTTTTCGCATATAATTCAACTCCGAATCTCATTTGGGACCAACAATAATCAAATAAGCACATTACCATATGTGAAAACATGAATAATTTTTACCCCGACCGGGACTTGAACCTGGGACATATAATTACTATGCCAAGGAGCTACCAACTACACCACAGAAGGTCTTAAAAGGGAAACGGACCTTTCAGCTTATATCTGTTATACTAGGTAGCACCTTGGCATGGTAATTATGTGTCCCAGGTTCAAGTCCCGGCCAGGGTAAAAATTATTCATGTTTTCACATATGGTAATGTGCTTATATGAATATTGTTGGTCCCGAATGAGATTGGGAGTTGAATTAAATGTGAGGTTGGGGGAAACTATAATATGAACAGAGTGGCATTCAGATAGAATGCGTTCATTCCTAGTATAGCAGATATAAGGTGTAAGGTCTGTTTTCCTTCTAAGGCCCTCTGTGGTGTACTTGGTAGCGCCTTGGCATAGTAATTATATGTCCCAGGTTCATGCCCCGGTCGGGGTAAAAAATTATTCATGTTTTCACATATGGTAATGTGCTTATTTGATATATATATATATATATATATATATATATATATATATATATATATATATATATATATATATATATATATATATTTATATATATATATATATATATATATATATATATATATATATATATATATATATATATATATATATATATATATAGAAAGAGAGAGAGAGAGAGAGAGAGAGAGAGAGAGAGAGAGAGAGAGAGAGAGAGAGAGAGAGAGAGAGAGAGAGAGAGAGAGAGAGAGAGAGAGAGAGAGAGATCAGGCCACACATAAAAAGGCATAAATAAAATAATATCAACAACAGATGCTAAAAATTATCACCCTCTACCGAGCCTCATCAGGAGCTTTATTGATGAGGCCCTGTGGAGGATGATAATATTAAGCATATTTTTTTATTCTTTTTTTGCATGCCTTTTTAGGTGTAGACTGATGTCTGTATTATTACGTGCTGGCTTCGTATACATGAGGT
>JAXCGZ010021217.1:32500-40000 GCA_037179515.1 Halocaridina rubra | reverse complement strand
AACCCTAGATCTTTTTCGTTCTCAGCTTCTTGAATTCCACTCCCGTTTATTGAATGCCCAAACTTGGGCATTCTTGCCCTCTTGCCCATTCTCATATCTTTATTATCTGAATTACTGTATGACGTTAGACACTTGACTAACTATTTATGCAGACTGTTCAGGTCTTCTTCTTGAGTTCTTTGCCACTATTTTCGTCTTTCACTCTCTTCACAATCGTTGATCAACTGCAAATATATATGATATACAAGCTCCGACAGGTCATTTACGTATATAAGAAAAAGAAGTGGCCTTGGAACCTTATCATTCTGGTAGTCAGTCCACTGCTGACCTCTCTCCAGTCAGACACCACATGTCTTACTCTGACCATCTGCTCCCTTTCTTTTAACAACTTTTTATGCACTCCAAAATATTTCCAATATATTATTGTCATTGCTTCTCCAGAATTATGCATAGTGTTACTGATAATGGTTTATCGCATTTCTTATGTACACGAGGGAATATGTCGTCAGGCATTATAGGTTAATGAGCATCTAATTCCATCAACACTGCTTACCTTTGTAGCTGAAAATGCGATATTCTCTAATACTGGTTCATGATCTCGCATCTCAGCAACATGAGAAAGTAGAGTACCTTCAACTGTTAACACCGACTGAACCTACTTGTTCAGACCTTCATGGATCTCTTCATCTGACTCATTAATGCTTCTGTCTGCCCTTGCCAACTCTAAGACTTCTTCTGTGACCATTACTTGCCTTTTGATAAATCTGTGGAAAAGTTTGGATTTTTCTTGGCTTTTCTGGTAATATCTCTCTCATAAGCCCTCTTTGCCTCTCCTCTTTTATGAAGGTACTCTATTTCGTTCGTTTGTAATTCTTCCAGGCATTTATACTTTTTCAATTCCTATTCCTATTCTATCATTTGTCTCTCCACCCCTTCACTCTCTTACATTCATTATATTATCATATCTCTTGGCATAAAAAGTTCCTATTCTGATAGATGGCATGCTATAACTAACCAAGCTCTCACATTTCTCATAAAAGATTTCGTACATTTCCTTCGCAGATTTGTTGTTTAATATGATCCCTCAGTCAGTATCTGCAATATGATCGTTGATTTATTGTACTCTCCATTTGGATAGTTCCTTCTCATTTTTTTTTCTGTCCCCCTACTCTCAGGCTGAGCAACCTCGATGATTTACTCTATCAGCAACACATAGTGGACACATTTCCCAGTCTGTGATGCATACTTAATTACTCCAATATACATAATATTTTCTGTACTCACTAAATCAAACAGTGATGTTCGTCTCCTACCTGGCCCATGTTGGTTCCAATACATGTTGATGCAAAATGTGTGTGTGTGTGTGTGTGTGTGTGTGTGTGATTACCTAATTGTGATTACCTAATTGTGTTTACGGGAAAGAGCCCAAAGCTCGTATCTTCCCGTCTCCTGATCGGTTCCATTTTAGACTTAGTGATACTTATCATACCTGTCCTTAAAACTATGGATTGAGATAGCATTAACTACCTCCTCGCTTAGCGAATTCCAATAATCAACTACTCTTACACTGAAAAAGTATTTCCTTACATCCTGCAAAGAAGTTTTCTTACGAAGCTTCAAACTATGTGTGTGTGTGTGTGTGTGTGTGTGTGTGTGTGTGTGTGTGTGTGTGTGTGTGTGTGTGTACGTATATGTGGTTGTGTGTGATTCTTTGTTAGATATCTGTATGCTAACCTCAACTGAAAATTTTATAGAGTGAATGAGCGAGCGTGAGTGTATTTACAGAGAGAAATGTCTCTTTGTTAAGACGCAATGAGTCCTTAAATCAAGAACGTGTTGACAGAGATTCCTGACCTTCAGATCAATTTGTATTCAGCTGGGTAGCCCCAAAAGCAACGTTTGTTGCTATGATTGTATTTTATTCGTGTTTGCAAGCATATCAAAAGTGCTTTTATGAGGATCCTCATTTTCAACTCTTGTTTGGAGATTCGGCAATAGTTTTTAATTTGATATACAAAATAATTTGTTTTATGATTAACAAAGGCCACTTTTGTAGTGTGACTATGTTTACTGAGTTGGGGTCTTGCTTTCATTGTATATTATTATCACTTTTATTATTGTTATTATTATTATTATTATTATTATTATTATTATTATTATTATTATTATTATTATTATTATTATTATTATTAGTAGTAGTAGTAGTAGTAGTAGTAGTAGTAGTAGTGGTAGTAGTAGCAGTATTAGTAGAAGTAGTAGTTGTGTATATATATATATATATATATATATATATATATATATATATATATATATATATATATATATATATATATATATATATATATATATATATATATATATATATAAGCATTTGCTTACTTATTTATTTATTTCTATGTAGTTTGTATGTGTATTTATATGTCTTTCAAGCACGACTACATATAAGATTAACTTAAATTAGATTTATATCCAGTACAGAACCGGAACAGTTTCATTGGTTAATATATAAGAATGTAAAACGGAAATATTTAAAGGTTTAATATCTAAAACAGTGTTTAAAGCAAAACCATCATTATTTTTAGAAAAAAAAAATCCAATTCTGCTAACTGTAATGTATCTGAATATTTATTAAAGGGCATCAATGTATCAGCTCAATGCCTCCAACTATGGGTGCTATTCTTGCTGCTAATCATTCTGCTTTACTTGATGAATTGGGTAAAATAGCTAATACGATAACCCCAGTGACAAGACCATATATGAACTTTACAATGTACCCTCAACAGAACGTCATGAGCTTGCACCTCAAGCTACCTCTCAAGCTGTCACAAAAATGGTTACTCGTGCACACTGCCGTTTGGGACTAAGACCTTATAGGCCCAGACAGAGAACTAAAGTATGCCGTGTTCATATCTTTTACGGTGTTGCAGCACGCACTTGCAAACCATGGTATGAGTGGCCAGACAAGAGCAGTGTACAAATAATTTCTAATTCCCGCCCATCATCTCCAGCTCCTGCAAATTTGGGAAACTAAGTCAACAGGTCAGTGTATATGCGGTCTCTGCCCTGCATCTTCTGTTGGTACTCGCATTAATTTTAGATCACAAAGTAGAGATCATTGTAGACACAGGAGCAAGTGTCTTTATTCTCCCTCAGTTAATGGCAGTTAAACACTATTTGCGACCTAGTGCTGTCTCTATTTCTGCAGCAAACGGTGAACCTGTGTCGTGTTTTGGTAAGATTTCAACAGACATTGCTGTCCCTCACCTGTGAAGAACTTTCCACTGGAATTTTGTAGTAGCGTCAGTTACTCAACCTGTATTTCATAGTAATTTGGAAGAACATGTAAAACACCTAAAAACTATCTTCAAGATTCTTAGTGACGACAGTTTACGAATCTCTCTAGATGAGTGTGTTTTTGTAGCTGCCTCCTTGGATGTACAGTGTCTCATCAAGGTATTGCCCCTCCAGAATGTAAGAAGTCAGACATCCAGGACTTCTCATTATCCCCAGATTCTAAGGGCTTAAGAAGGTTTCTGGGCATGATTCGTTTTTATAGACGTCTAATTCCTCTTTTTTTCTGATATAGCGTACCCCATAATAAAACTTATCAAAGAATTTCCGAATGCTTAGCAGCTACAGTGGTCAGAAGAAGCTGCAAAGTCCTTCAATGCTATCAAAGACGCTTTACAAAATGTATTGGTTTTAAGTCATCATGCCCCTGTTTCAGATTACCTGAAATTGGTGACTGATTGTTCTGCTGAGATTCAGACGCTATCTGAATCTCAACGGAAATATTCTGCATTTGACCGAGAGTTGTTGGCTGCATATTCAGCGGTCTTACGTTTCAAAGATATATTTGAAGGACGTCAGGTCACATTATTCACAGACCATAAACCATTTGTTTCTGCTTTTTATAGCAGGAACCCAGCTAAGACAGATGCGCAATAAAGACGTCTTTCCTGCTTATTGGAGCATGTTTCCACCATGAAGTCTATCCGTGGAGGTGATAACATTGTTGCTGACTGCCTTTCATGACCAGCTAATGTCATCTCAATTTCATTTATTGACTTTCCTGCAATAGCCAGAGAAGAATGCGACAGAAGAAATAAAATCTTTCCAGAATAGATTCAACAATTTTCCATGGGCTTACAATCAGATTATTAAGTGTGATGTCTCTTCAGAGTGCCCTCAACCTTTTGTACCACATTCGCGCAGAAAAGAAATCTTCAACTCCCTACATGCCATTTCCCATCCTGTTGTTAAATGTTCTCTCAAACTTATCAAGTCCAGATACTTTTGGTCTTGGATAAAATGTACGTCAGTGGACATGCGTCTGCCAGGTTTGTCGAACAACAAAGGTTACACAGTACACTAAATCCCAGATCCTACCATTAGAAAACCCACGTCAGCAATTTGAGGTGGTTCACATTGCTATTGTGGGACCATTGCCACCCTGTTCTCCTCCTGATGGAGAATTCCAAACTTCTTATCAATATCTTCTATCCTGTACTGACCATCGAACCAAATGGATTGAAGCTGTACCCCTCATGGAAGTTACGGCAAAAGCAATTGCCCATGCATTTCTCAGTGAATGGGTTTCCAAAATTGGTATACTTCTTTGTGTCAAATCTGATAGAGGGGGTCAGTTTGAGTCAGAAATGTTTCAAGGACTATCCTCCTATGTAGGATTCCATCGACTGTGAACTACAGCTTATCATCTTCAGGCTGATGATATGGTATAATGTTCCCATAGGACCTTGAAGGCAGCTTTAATGACCAGACAGCAAATTTGCCTCGATGCCCTGCCGGTTGTCCTCCTTGGTTTACGTTGCATGCCAAACTCCTCACATTATTTACCTTTCACCTTAGTGCCTGGAAAACTGCCACTTAGTCCTAGAGAGTTATTTGGAAATTTCCTGTCTCTTCGAGTTCTACAGTAGATTTTATATGATCCTTTGTTAAGTGCATGAGAGAGATTGATTTTACTCATTTATCAGACTCTTTAACAATGCCAAGTGTTAAAAAAAAAAAGTTGACTTATTCAGTGTACACAAAGTTTAGATTCGTGTGGATTGTGTCTGAAAACCATTGGAAGCTCCATATACAGGTCCATATCCAGTGATTAGAAGACATGATATATATTTTAAAACACAATTGCCTTCAGGAGACACCAATAAAGTATCTATAAACCGTTTGAAACCTGAAAAAAACCGGAAGAGGCATGTTTTAACCCTCAAAGATCTCCTCATATTGGATATATTCCTCAAACTGATTCTCAATCCTCATCTAACAGTCTATCAGTTGTAGTTTTCTAGTGACACCCTTGATACTATATTACTTAGTTCAATTGAAAATATGTCTGACACTTGTGTTCCTACAGATAGTAGTAGCAACACTCCTCAGGACTTATTACAACCCCCAGTTTTTCCCTTTCAGACATCTCCAGTATCTCGTTCTGGGAGAAATTTCTCTTTGCAGCTAATCCTGATTTTCATTATTTTTCCCGAGACTCCATTTCCATGAGGGGATTTTTTGTAATGAATGCGAGTTGACCGATTTGATATTTACCTAAATTTAGGACATTGTAGCGTTAAAAATTCTCTATTTAATTATAATTTGCTTTATTTTGCTACTTATCTGATTGTTAATAGTAAGAATTTGATTAATATTAATAGAGATATGATTTAATAGCGAATTTGAATTTGTTTGTATATTAGATTTTGAATACGGTTGACCAATTTGATGTTTACCTAAATTTAAGACAATGAAGATGTTAAAGATTCTCTGTTTAATTATAATTTGCTTTATTTTGCTACATATCTGATTGATAATGTTAACAACTTAATTAATATCATTAATGGTATGATACTCAATTTCAGCTTGTTTGTATTCAGGTTGAAGCATGGAGTTATCAATGAATTCAAAGCCCTGTGTACCGTCTATGTACTATCCTCCTACAAGAACACTAAATCTTAAAAAGACTTGATTTTAAGCTATTAAGTATATGAGTTACTAAGTATGCAGTGTTAATAATAAGTATTAACTTATCCAGATTAAAGTACCTTGTTTTGTTCACATTTCCAATTCAATTATTTACCTTTTGTCTGTATTGTGTCAGCATTGCATTGCCAATGTTCTATACTGTAATAATGGGTTATGTTCTTTATCTTATTGATATAGTTTATTTTTTTATATTCCAGGTATATTTTTACTGCTATCTTTTTTTTTAATATTATTTAATTATGTCAGCTATGCGTAAGTATTGTAAATTATATTATTTACATAAATAGTTACATAAGTATTCTAGCCTTGGCTTGCTGACAGCAGGATCAGATAATGTACATCTCGGAAATTTTCAGGATTTTGAGTAGCCACTTGATGGGTTAAATAAAAAATAAAAGAAAATTGGCGGATTCTTACTAAACTAACAACAAAATAAAGGTTGGCGGGCCATTACAGTATAATAACCCTAGACAATAAACATAAGAAATGATAACAATCGGCGAAAATATACAAATATCACACAATACATGAAATACGTATACGATTGTGGAAAGATACTCTCCAAATTTATATGTAATGAATATTCTGATATTGGAGCTATTGTTATGTGACGACGAGACTTTGTGAGAAGACAGGGATGACAAAAAACATCACACGTAATAGGTAAAAGACCTGAACCTCAATGGGAGAAGCTCTTTCTATCCTCTTCAAAGGAGATAACTGAATAAATGGATTTTTGAAATCTTTTGAAATACACTCCTTTCTAATGAAAAACCAATATATATAAGAAATGCACGGCATCCCTTGAGAGGAATATGGGAAGATAATAAGTTGTTGCATACTGTCCACTAACATAGGAGTTATTCAAGCCAGAGAGAAACGGTTCAATAATGAGTGTAGGAGAGGCAAGGAGTGGAGACACAAATGCTGAAAAAGGTATAGGAGGAGAAAAAACATAAAAGCTTGGCAGACTTATTAACGAGCAAGAAATGATTACCTAAGTAAAAGTAGAGAGGTAGAGAGAGATTGTGAAAAGGACATACCTAGGAAGGCTAAAGAAAATCCCAAACTTTTCCACAGCTTTATTAGAGGTAAAGTGAAGGTCAAAGAACAGGTTTCAAAGTTAAAAAAGAGTGGATGGAAGCATCACTGAAACGAATGAAAGATCTGCGAAGACTTGGGAGTTTCAGTCAATATCTACAGCAGATAATACCCCACCCCCTCAGATTGCAGAGATAGGAGCTCATGGGCCTGCATTAGAGTACATCGTCTTTTCAGTCACAAAGATATGCAAAGCGATGCTAGAATTAGATGCCCATAAAACTACAAGTCCTGATGATATATCCCCTTTTGTACTTAAGAATATGCTAAATCAATATCAGCGGCATCATGTATCATTTTTTCTATGCCTACAGCTACACTGAATATTCTTGGATTTTAAGAACAAAAAATGGTTCCTTGAAGAATCATGTTTGAAAGAAGTTGACAGTTTAAAAT
>JAXCGZ010021217.1:17500-22500 GCA_037179515.1 Halocaridina rubra | reverse complement strand
TCCCCGTTTCTTTGCTATTTCCTTCATTTATCCCTTTCAAAGTCTCCAGTCGTAACTTCTTACCTTATAATCACTGCTGCAACAGGCCTTGCCACAGAATTTTTGATGATTAGTTTCATCTGAGAGACCTTAGCCTGGGCGGCTCTTGAATCAATATTCCAGGCATTTTACAATTTCTGGAATGGTGTCACGAATATCTTAAAAAAAAAAAAAATAGCACCAGGCTAAAAGAATTTTCCTCAAAACGTTTGTCACAGCATTCCAGCTAGCATAGCTGTTGTATTTGAGAATAATTCCCTTCACTGAGTCCACTAAAGACTCTAATTGTTCCGCAAACCATTTTATCTGCTCACCAAACTTTCTAATCGTATTAATCATCCCATGAATTAAGGCAACATCAGATCGAGGTACTTTAATGCACCTTTTAAATTTCTCCCTAGAAATATCCCAGCTTGTGATGGATAAATACGAGTCTCTATTCATTATATCAGATGCTCATCCAGTACACCTGTATATCACGTTGTTTATTTAAAGCTTATCGGATAACTCCTTATGCCTAGGGAAAGTTTATTTAGGAAGTCTTGCGCTGGAAACAATAACATCTGTTAAACTTCTTTGATGTCGGTTAAAGTGATATATATATATATATATAATATATATATATATATATATATATATATATATATATATATATATATATATATATATATATGCATGCATATATATATATATATATATATATATATATATATATATATATATATATATATATATGTATATATATATGTATATATATATATATATATATATATATATATATATATATATATATATATATATATATATATATATATATATATATGATATATATATATATATATATATATATATATATATATATATATATATATATATATATATATTATATATATATATACATATATATATATATATATATATATATATATATATATATATATATATATATATATATATATATATATATATACATATATATATATATATATATATATATATATATATATATATATATATATATATATATATATATATATATATATATAGTAAGGAAGCCCATCACTGAAACAAAACTTATAAAACAATGCTATATTTCGGATCCTAACTGGATCCTTTCTCAAGTACAACTGAGAAAAAATAACAAAGGTGGAGGAAACGTAAACAAAAGAACACATGAGACCTGAGGGATTAAATTTTTATGATAATAGGACAGGCCTAATTCATATATATATATATATATATATATATATATATATATATATATATATATATATATATATATATATATATATGCATATATATATATATATATATATATATATATATATATATATATATATATATATATATATATATATATATATATATATATATATATATATATATATATATATATATATATATATATATATATATATATATATATATATATATATATATATATATATATATATATATATATATATATATATATATATATATATATATATATGCATATATATATATATATATATATATATATATATATATATATATATATATATATATATATATATATATATATATATATATATATATATATATATATATATATATGCATATATATATATATATATATATATATATATATATATATATATATATATATATATATATATATATATATATATATATATATATATATATATAACATTACAAATTTGAATCCTTGGAGCTTCCTGGATAGGCAAATTTTGGCTGTTGAAGCATCTCTTTAATTGGACTATAGAGACGAGCTTCCCATTTTTTTTCTTTGATATTCCCACTGTAACTTCATCATATCTGAAGGCATCACTTCCTTCTTCTCTCCCATTACCTGTTGGGAAACGTCTTAGTGATGATCGCATATGTTCCATTCTAGACTCTTCTGCATTTGAAATAACTCTGCAATTCTTTTCGCAACTCTTGAAAATCTCTGTTCGTCACTGTGAGCTTAGAGCTTTGTAAAACATGTCTCTACTAGCCACAATGTTCTGGAATATATTATTTGAGCGCACGGGTCATGCTGGCGTCACACATAGCCAAAATTCCCGACCCGACTCTTAAAACCGTCTAAAGACGGAATCCTCCCGGCAGCAATGACGTCATTGCGATAATCGGGTGTAATTTTTCGTCCGCGTACGACGGAATCCTAACGGTCCTACGTAGTTTAAAAAAATCGAGGGGGTCCTGAACCGTCGTGGAGGGCCTACGATAATTGGCTGCTGCACCCAATAATCTCCGTGATTCAGAAGACCAAATCAGTCGTAGAAGACTGCGTAAGCGGGTAAGATCGATCTTCTTGATAGTACGCGGGCGTAGGAGAAGGTGTACGCCCGTGTACGATCCAGAGGATCGATCCTACCCTTCGTACCCAGTCCTCCGGGTCTGGAACCGTTAAAAATTTAAAAATTCGCTTATACGTCTGGCAGCGCAGTACGAAAAGACAGCGCGCGCATGCGTGGTCTCATTTCTGACAACCCAGTCCTGGGCGTACAGTTTTCCTGGTCCGCTTGCCGCATTTCTTATTGTTTTAGCATGGTATTCTTCTTCTTCTTCTTCTTCTTCTTCTTCTTCTTCTTCTTCTTCTTCTCTCTTATTATTATTATTATTATTATTATTATTATTATTATTATTATTATTATTATAGTATTATTATTATTGTTGTTGTTGTTGTTGTTGCTGTTGTTGTTATTGTTGTTTGATGTTAATGTACAGACACGTTTCTTTGAGTGAGCATTAAGAAAAAAAACATTTCCTGTCTGCTTTCTATGTACAAAATATAACAATCATTCTTAATATATATCAAGCTCTTTATAGGTAAATGTCTCATATAATTCCTCATTTCTTTCACTGTGTTCTTGATATGACGTGCATTTAATTTTTCCCTCATATCAAAATATGAATTAATCAAATCCATAAATGTGTCAAACAAAATATATGAAATATATTAACATACATGGCCAACATATATTTACTTATATATATATATATATATATATATATATATATATATATATATATATATATATATATATATATATATATATATATATATATATATATATATATATATATATATATATATATATATATATATATATATATATATATATATATAAGTAGCTAAAGTGCCAAATATATAAATCAGGGTTATACTTTCACAAATATCCCATATATATATATATTAATATATATATATATATATATATATATATATATATATATATATATATATATATATATATATATATATATATATTATATATATATATATATATATATATATATAATATATATATATATATATATATATAATATATATATATATATTCCATATATTTATTGTTCACTAGGATCAATTTAATTATATAAATGGAAAAGTAAGGGCAAATATAACTACATTATTAAATGTAAAATATTACACTTAATATCTTCTCAGTATAAAATAATGAAAATGAACAACCCCCTACGAACGTGTACGTTCCCCTACGATGGGTAGGGAGCGTCGGGAGCATGGTTGGCCCAGTCGTAATAGTAAAAAATTTAAATTTCCCGTTTTCTATGATGAGACTTACGTTTGCGTATGATCAGTCGTACGCTAAATTACGCGTCCAAACTACTCCGTACGATTGCAATTACGATCCATAGGAATGCTTATGAGGACGTATGACGCACTTCCGACAGGCACAGGACTGCACCTGTCGGCTAAAATATCTGCCGGATCTCCAAGGATTGAGCGAAGATTCCGTCGGAACGCGGTCTTAAGAGTCGGGTCGGGAGTTTTGGCTATGTGTGACACCAGCATTAGACGTTCTATTTTTAGTGAAGAATTGACAGGGATCTCATTATAGGTGCTGCCAATTCAATGGGACTAACTTATTTTTGGCAGCAACAGCAAGAGTTTTTTTTTCCAAAATGAAACACTGGTAGGGTACATATGAATAGGGAGTTCTGCTTTGAATTGTACAGAAAGTGCTTATGTATTTAATAACCCCCAAGCCTCCAAATATTTATATTGACAAATTATATTTTGATTAGAAAGAACTCCATGGTAACGCTCTCTATGGCCTTTTGAGTTGAAAGTGAAGAAAATGGGATGGGATTTGTCCCTTTTGCCAAAAAATATTTCCAAATAAATGCAGCAAACACGCAATCATCTATACAGAGGGGAAGTTTCATAGTGCCAGCCCCTGAGGGAGAAATATACAGACGAGGAGGGGAGGTGGATGATGACCCCACACCTATGCTTTACCTGAACCTCAAGAAGGTCATGGCATTCACTTGAAACAGTCATTAATCTGTACCAAGGGCTTCTAAGGGTCAGACAGAGTGGGATGTCTATGGCAATTAAAGACGTTCTCGAGTCACAGGACTTTGGGCAAAGTAGTATATCAGGAAAATGCCAACAAAGTCATATAATAAAGGCACAGGAATACGTCATTGTAACCTGAACCCTTATACAGGGTGTCCTCGGGTTACGAGGTTCTCAACCTACGACGTTTTGTGGTTATGATGGATTGCCCATAAATTATTAAGAAATCCTTGTTTTGACCTACATGGTTTGTGTCGTAAATATGAACTTCGCACAGGAACAGTTAGTTGAATATGACAAAAGAATATGTTGTCACGCGGTATTACACTGAGGAAGAGGAGAGGCTCAGTTCCCGCTTGTACGCCATCTTGCTATGGTGCTTATTCACTCTTTGGTTTGTTTTACTTTCTCTTGTTTTTAAATTTTTGGCTTGTATTAAGTTTCCCAAGCATTAAGCTTATTATTTTAGTCCTATTTATGTTTTCAAATGTCATGGAAATGTTGTGCTTCTATGTCTTGGATTATGAACTTTACTACTGTGTTAGCATAGGTGGGTGACATAGGAGCTTATTTAGGTGTGTTCTGAGTTATATGGAAAATCAGGTCATGACGCATTGTAAGAAACAGA
>JAXCGZ010021217.1:7500-15000 GCA_037179515.1 Halocaridina rubra | reverse complement strand
TAGAATAGGTGGAAATGTTTTGGAATGGATAAAACTTACTTGGGAAGGGAACAGAGGGTTAGAGTAAGACACTCAGTGTCTGAATGGAGAAGAGTTAGTAGTGGAGTTCCACAGGGTTCAGTTTTAGGGCCACTTTTGTTCCTTGTATATGTAAATGACCTACCAGAGTCTGTAGATTCATTCATGAATATGTTTGCAGATGATGCAAAGATTGTGAAGAAAGTAAAAAACGAGAACAATGGTAGAGAACTTCAGGAGGATCTAAATAATCTGCATGAGTGGTCAGAAAAGTGGCTAATGAAATTCAATACTTCAAAATGTAAGGTAATGAGAATGGGTACAAGTGCAAGAAGGCCCAAGCTTGACTACTCGGTGGCTGGAGTACACCTTCAAGAGACAGAAAATGAGAGAGATCTAGGAGTAAACATACTGGCAGATTTGTCTCCAGAAATACATATAAATGGCATAGTAAGGGCAGCATATGCATTCTTATCAAATGTAAGGGTAGCCTTCAGGCACATGGACAAGGAAATGTTCAGAAATATTTATGTAACCTATGTGAGGCCAAAACTCGAATATGCAGCCCCCTTTTGGAATCCGCACTTGAAAACGCACATAGCTAAGCTTGAAAAAGTTCAAAGACATGCCACGAAACTGGTGCCAAAAATACGCAATCTCAGTTATGGTGAGAGGCTGAGGGAATTAGACTTACCATCACTCGAAGCTAGAAGAGTGAGGGGAGATATGGTGACAGTCTTTAAATTCCTTCATGGTTATGATAGAGTGGATAGGGATCGATATTTTGATATGGCTGGCTCTAGAACTAGAGGTCATAGTTTGAAGCTTCGTAAGAAAACTTCTTCGCAGGATGTAAGGAAATACTTTTTCAGTGTAAGAGTAGTTGATAATTGGAATTCGCTAAGCGAGGAGGTAGTTAATGCTATCTCAATCCATAGTTTTAAGGACAGGTATGATAAGTATCACTAAGTATAAAATGGAACCGATCAGGAGACGGGAAGATACGAGCTTTGGGCTCTTTCCCGTAAACAAAATTAGGTAATCACAATTAGGTAATCACACACATACACACACACAACTAAAGCACAAGGGCAGGAGAGAAAGGAACTAGAAAAAAGAATAAAGAAGCTGGAAAGGGAAAAGAATCAACTAGAATCTAGAATTTCTAAACAAGAAGATAAAAACAAACAGCTGATTGACAACCTAAAGGAATTAGATGTTAGTTCACTGCTCTCTTCTGAGAGAGACGAGATTGCTGCTTGGAATGTCCAGATTAAGGAAAACATTGAACAGTTCAGAAAAGAGTTCCAGGAGCTGAATATGGAAAATGATGCCATGAAAACTTCCTTTGCTGATGCACTAAAGGGGAATGTGGCAGTAAAAGAGGCTGTAAAGGTGGTGGCACTGGAAAACATACAAACAGTTGACTATAAAGAGACAGTAATCGAAAAAATGAAAGACGTTGTGATGGAAAGGGCAAACCCACTCATCAGACAGGCACTTGATAAGGAGAAGACAGTGGTAATCTCAGGCATAAGCGAATCCCAGGAGCCAACATGGCAGGGGAGACTTGAAGAAAATAAAGCTAGGGTTGTAGATCTGATAAGAAAGCTTGGAGTAGTATGTGGTCCTGAGGATATTGTAAACATACACCAACTAGGTAAATATTCGAGGGAAGGAAAGCCGAGACCAACAAAAGTAACCTTTGAGAGAGGGGAAACATGTAGGGAAATATTGTTGAGAAAAAAAAGTCTAAAAGACCTTCAAGAATTCAAAGAAGTGTTCATTAGACGATACAGAACACAGAAAGAGATGGGAAAGATAAAAAACTTGTTGCAAGAGGCAAGAAGGTTAAATGATGAAAGAAATGAAGAAGAGAAGAAAAATTTTCATTACAGAGTTCTTCCAGACAAAGGGGAGATAAAGAAGATAATGACAGAAGATCAGGGGATGGGGCCTCATTAAGATTGTTATACACAAATACTGATGGACTAGCTGGTAAGGCAGTATAATTAAAAGATAGGATTCACAACAGTAAGGCAGATATAGTAGCAATTACAGAGACTAAGTTGAGTGAGGACATAAACAGTGTCACAATTTTTCCTAAGGGCTTCAGAATACTAAGGGTTGAAAGATCTGAGAGGACTGGTGGAGGGATAGCACTGCTCATAAGTGAAAGGATTCAAGTTGAAGAAATAAACTTGGCTATAGAAAGTGAGTTCCAGGAATTTCTTGTTGCTCGCATAAATACTGGGTCAGAGAGCATTATAATAACTGTTGTATACAACCCACCAAGGAACCAAAATAGGCTTGAAGTTTATGAGGAAAGTCATATAGGTACTATTGAAGTCATAAACTCAGTTGTTAACATGGCACGGGAAAAAAAATGTAGGATATTGATTATGGGAGACTTTAATCATAAAGAGATAGATTGGATAAATCTTGACCCACACAGTGGTGAGGACTCATTCGGGGCAAGATTCCTAGATTGCGTACAAGGGAATTTCCTACACCAACATGTAATGGAACCAACAAGAGCCAGGGGTGGGGATGAGTCATCACTACTTGATCTAGTGTTCACAGATAATGTGTTGGATATTGAAAAAACTGAGTATGTACCACCAATTGGAAAGAGTGACCACTGTGTGTTGTTGATGGAGTATATCATTGAAGATATTCTTCCTGAGAGTAGAGGCACTGAGGACATGAGGAAGAACTATCCGAAAGGAGATTACATCAAAATGAATGAGCTTTTTGCAGTTCTTGACTGGAGAACCTTATTTTACAACAAATCTGTACAAGAAATGTATGACATCTTTTGTGAAAAATATGGGAAGATAGTAGATTGCTGCATACCTGTCACCAAAGTAGGTGTAATTCATGCCAGAGAGAAATGGTTTGATAATGGGTGTAAAAGAGCTAAGGAGTGGAGAGATAAATGCTGGAAAAGGCATAGGAGGAGAAAAAACATAAATGCCTGGCAAACCTACAAAAGAGCAAGAAATGACTACCTAAGTAAAAGGAGAGAGGCAGAGAGAGACTATGAGAGGGACATCACCAGGAAGGCTAAAGAAAATCCCAAGCTTTTCCACAGCTTTATCAGAGGAAAACTGAAGGTAAAAGAACAGGTTTTAAGGCTTAAGAGAGCGGATGGAAGCATCACTGAGACTGATGAAGAAATCTGCAAAGAATTGAACAAGGAGTTTCAGTCAGTATTTACAGTAGAAAATACCCCACCCCCTCAGATTGCAGTGATAGAAACTCAAGGGCCGGTATTAGAGAACATCAACCTTACAGCCACAGAGGTATGCAAAGCGCTGATGGATTTAGATGTTCATAAAGCTACAGGTCCTGATGACATATCCCCTCATGTGCTTAAAAAATGCGCAAACTCAATATCAGTGGCACTAAGTATCATATTTAAAAAGTCACTGGAGTCGGGGGAGATTCCAAGATGCTGGAAACAAGCAAATGTGATACCTATCTTCAAAAAGGGAAGGAGGGATACGGCTCTGAACTATAGACCAGTTTCCTTGACCAGCATAGTTTGCAAAGTTATGGAGAAACTACTAAGGAAACATATCTCTCTTCACTTGGAATCCTTCAACTTTTTGTCAGTGAGGCAACATGGCTTCAGAGAAGGTAGATCAATAGTAACAAACTTATTAGAATTTTATGATGAGGTAAGCCAAATCTTACAGGAAAGAGAGGGCTGGGCAGATTGCATATTCCTAGACTTCCAGAAAGCGTTAGACACTGTTCCACATGGGAGACTTATTAGGAAGCTGCAATCAATGGTTAGAATAGGTGGAAATGTTTTGGAATGGATAAAAACTTACTTAGAAGGAAGGGAACAGAGGGTTAGAGTAAGACACTCAGTGTCTGAATGGAGAAGATTTAGTAGTGGAGTTCCACAGGGTACAGTTTTAGGGCCACTTTTGTTCCTTGTATATGTAAATGACCTACCAGAGTCTGTAAATTCATTCATGAATATGTTTGCAGATGATGCAAAGATTGTGAAGAAAGTAAAAAACGAGAACAATGGTAGAGAACTTCAGGAGGATCTAAATAATCTGCATGAGTGGTCAGAAAAGTGGCTAATGAAATTCAATACTTCAAAATGTAAGGTAATGAGAATGGGTACAAGTGCAAGAAGGCCCAAGCTTGAATACTCGGTGGCTGGAGTACACCTTCAAGAGACAGAAAATGAGAGAGATCTAGGAGTAAACATACTGGCAGATTTGTCTCCAGAAATACATATAAATGGCATAGTAAGGGCAGCATATGCATTCTTATCAAATGTAAGGGTAGCCTTCAGGCACATGGAAAAGGAAATGTTCAGAAATATTTATGTAACCTATGTGAGGCCAAAACTCGAATATGCAGCCCCCTTTTGGAATCCGCACTTGAAAAAGCACATAGCTAAGCTTGAAAAAGTTCAAAGACATGCCACGAAACTGGTGCCAGAAATACGCAATCTCAGTTATGATGAGAGGCTGAGGGAATTAGACTTACCATCACTCGAAGCTAGAAGAGTGAGTGGGGATATGGTGACAGTCTTTAAATTCCTTCATGGTTATGATAGAGTGGATAGGGATCGATATTTTGATATGGCTGGCTCTAGAACTAGAGGTCATAGTTTGAAGCTTCGTAAGAAAACTTCTTTGCAGGATGTAAGAAAATACTTTTTCAGTGTAAGAGTAGTTGATAATTGGAATTGGCTAAGCGAGGAGGTAGTTAATGCTATCTTAATCCATAGTTTTAAGGACAGGTATGATAAGTATCACTAAGTATAAAATGGAATCGATCAAGAGACGGGAAGATACGAGCTTTGGGCTCTTTCCCGTAAACACAATTAGGTAATCACAATTAGGTAATCACACACACACACTCACACACAAACACACACAGAGCCAGATACCTCTGACACCCGAGCCCGATGTGAGCTACTTTCTTTGCCCATCTCATTGTCACACATAAACAAATAATTGCTGCTAACTTGTATTGACATTCTGTCACTGTTAGTTTCACAGCCACGTCTTGTCCTATACGTCAAGCAAACCATGTCATGTCCTCTTACAGCCACTTTACACACGTACTAAAAAAAAACTGAGATCTTACTATATTCTTTATAAAATAATTTTTGGGATATATGAAGGAGTATATTTTCTTTATGAGTGTGGCACCTCTACAGGCGAGAAAGCTGCCCTCTTCACGGTCAGGCACCAATAAAATATCAAGAAGAAGAAGTAAAAGTTCAAAAACAAGGCAGAAATAAGGGAATGATGCACAATAGCAAGAGGACAGACTGAAAGAATACTCGAAGTACTGATGGCTAGTGATATGGCGGATTGGGACCAAACATGATGATAGATTCGCCTTTTGAAGGCTGATAAGTTAAAAGAATTAGAAATGACAAAAGGAGGAAGAGAGTTCCAGAGCATGTAGGTGGATAGAAGGAAGCAGTCGCTGCACTGATCAATATCCACGACCTACAAATCTCCACACAGTACCTGTGAGATGAGGCTGGTTGGCAAGTATTATGCAGCCTTGGCAGTGAAGGAGGGATGCAACTTGCCAACTTATTAGAGCAGCGATAGAAGTAGAAACGATAAAAAAGAGAAAGGGATGATACCTTACAGTGAAGAGAAAGGGAAATCAGATTTACAGTAAGGATCATTGATGAGCCTGATTACCATAAATTCAACCCTATCAAAGAGATAAGTATAACAAGAACCACTCCAGAAGTGCAAGCAATATCCTAAGCAGGAATGAATTAGACCTTTATAGATTTTAAGTAACTGAAGAGAGGAAAAGTAATGACAAAAACGAATCAGGACCCCAAATATTTTTTTTATGCAGGTTTAGAAATTTGGTCTATGACTTCTCCAAGACAAGTTAGCAACTATCTGGAGTCCTAATATTTGAATAGATTTAAGATGGAAAATCTAGTTAGTTCCAAAGACAGTAGGGCTATCAGGAGGGAAAGAAGATAAAGAGATAGACAGAGACTGTGTCTTGGAGGCATTAAATTTAACTAAATATTGGGTGTCCCACTCAGATACGCTCTGTAAACTGGAATGACAGTTGAAGAAAGTGTTATGAGATCAATTAGGAGTAGCAGATGAAGGTTGAGAAGAGAGAGAAGAGGAAAAATGAAGGGAAAAATGTCAGCAAGTGTGTGGAGAAGAGAGGAGGATGGGAACTGGAGAAGACTGTTGATGAATAGAAAGGGAAGAGTAGGTGGAAGAACAGAGCCCTGTGGAACTCCGCTGATAAATAGGAATAAGCTAAATATTGAAGCACCAGCAACCACAGATATGAAGTGATCAGAAAGAAATCTGAAAATTAGAGAACAGAATGAATGGCTAAAGCCATAAGCAAGGATTATGGCCAACAGAGCCTTGTGCCACACTCTGTCTAAAGCCTTAGAGCTATCAAGGATGACGACAAAGGATTCCCCATAGTACCTCATAGAAGATGACCGTACACTAGTCAGATATGACAGGAGGTCACCAGTGGATCTTGCCTTGTAGAAGCAGTACTGGTGATCAGAAATAAGTGAATTAGATTCAATATGTTTAAAGAAGTGAGAAATGAGCAGAGTTTCAAATACTTTACCGATAGCAGAGGTGAGGATAATAGGTCGGTAGTTTGAAGGAATAGAGTGGTCACCCTTCTTAGGAAAAGGGTGATATTGAGCTTGCTTCCAAGGTAAAGGATGCTCCTCAACCAACATTGCAGGGATGCCATCGGGTCAGAACACCTTGTTCGTATTTAGAGAGCAAATAATCTAATGGACTTTGCTTGAAGAAAAAATAAGGGAGGGTATAGGATTGGAAAAGGGGTAAAGTACGAGAAACAGGTGCACTGGAATTGCTTTTGAAAGAGTTGGCAGAAAGATAAGAGCCAAAAAGAGTGGCTTTGTTAGTGGGAAAGCAACCTATGGAACAATTAGAAGAAGAAAGCTTGAGTTACAGAAGTTTTGGAGAGGTTTTGGCTAAGGACCAGAAATATTTATCTTCCTTCTTGAAAAAGACCTTCCAATTTGAGCAGTGCAGCAATTCCTGGCTGAAATAAAAACATTGCAAGTTGAGTCAAAAGGAGAGGCTTGATACAATCAGAAGGTCCAATCCCTGGCCTTAGTAGCTATGGAGCAGTCCTGGTCAAACCATGGATTAAGGGGAGAAAATGTTTTTATAAAGGATCAGGGCTACCTGATCAGGGATGCTGGTCCGAAAGCAGTAGTCATCCTATGGGAAGTCAAAGAGAAACTTATGCAAACCATCACGTTGGGTATTCAAAGTGCCAAAGCAGCTCTGTATAGGAATTGATGGAGGGGGAGCATAATTGGAAGAGATTGAGTTTGGAGAGTGGTCAGGTTTTCCAAGAGGGGAAAGTACAGAATATGAATAGTTTGTAAGATTGAAAGAAAAGAATACATCAAGAATGTTAGATGCATGGTCATGGCAATCGGGAACA
>JAXCGZ010021216.1:60000-66304 GCA_037179515.1 Halocaridina rubra | reverse complement strand
TTTTCAAAATAAGTTCGGAAAATGTATACCCAAAATGGTGCACCATACTTTTACATGAATATGTGTACACAACGAGAAATAGACACAATTTATTGAGAGTAAGTCAATATTTCTCCGTTGAAATAATCCCCAAGTATGACAGTGAGTAGTAAAGGGCGGTTTACACTGTCAAACGGTTCGTCGAACGCGGTTCGACAGACAAGTGTTTGAAGTGATGTTCGAACGTGTGAACGGGGTATTTGGTTGTCGAACACGTTTGTCGAACGTGTTCGACAACCAAATACCCCCGTTCACACGTTCGAACATCACTTCAAACACTTGTCTGTCGAACCGCGTTCGACAAATTGGAATTAACCGACAAGCAGCAGTATAGACACTCAAACCCTTCCCCGATGCACCTTCCGCTGACCTCCCTTCATTCCCAGCTGGGGTCAAGAGTTCAGGGTATATCCTCTCTGAATCATACTCTATGTAATAAATGTTCTTTAACGGGGGATTCCAGGCTTCCTCTTACATAATTAGTAGATAGGGCACACCTCCTCTCCTTCCCTTTCCTCTTTTTTTTTCTCCCTCTCTTTTTCTCTCTTCCTCTTACTTTTTTTTTCATTGTCTCAGATTGAAAATCGTAGTAGAACTTAGTGTATGATTTGATGTTTATTCAAGTTTACTCTATGGTTTTGAGTTATTTATTTCCACAAGGTGAAGTTTTAATGGCTATATAAGGTATAAACACATTAGTACATAAAGAGATAATTTTTCGGAATTCTTCTGGCTATGAGCAGTAATACCTCATATTCATAGTTATGAGTTTTAATTGCTTTTTTTTTTCGTTTCTTGTCATTCTTTTTCATTGTATCCTTTACTTTTTATTTGTTCTTCCAATATGAGAAGAAATTTTTTCTTTTTCTTATCTTTTTCCTTCATTTTGTTATTAATTTTGCCTTCTACTCTTTGTAAATTTAATCTTCATACATAATTAACCCTTTCTTTGTTCTTCTCTCTATGCTTATTCCTGATTTTGTATTTTCTCTTTTCTTCTTTATTGTGTCTTTTATTCAAACAGGTATTGCGGAGTTCATATCAGGCTCTTCCTTCTCTTAATTATCTTTCTCCTCTTCCGTCTGTCTCAGTATGCAACCATCCTTCTGCCTTCTTATGAAAAAAAAAAAAAATTCTCGAGTAAGATGAGAGCATAATTTTTTCATTGCTTTAGTATCCGATATTTTCTAGGATGTGCGTAGGATGGATACGAGACAGATAGATAGATAAATAGATAGATAGATAGATAGATAGATAGATAGATAGATAGATAGATAGAGAGAGAGAGAGAGAGAGAGAGAGAGAGAGAGAGAGAGAGAGAGAGAGAGAGAATTATTCTTTGGCTTTTGTATTTTCTAATCGTTTCTCAGTTTTGTACTGAATATTTTTTTGCTTTGTTTATTGAGGTTTAGATTTGTATAAAATTAATTCACTTTTAACGGACTAAGTCTTATATCGGTTATTTGATTTAGTCATGGCTATTTATGCTTCGCAAAGACCCATACGCAAGTTGAATAAGTTATTTTTCTTTTGAGTACTAAAGAAGTAGGTGATCTTTGTCAGACTTTCTATAATTACAAGTTGTGTATTGTAAAATCCTCAAGAACTTGCGAATTTTTCATTTAAAAAGAAGAAAATTCGCTAATGGTATAGCTTTTCGTAAAAAAAAAAAAAAGCAAATGTCGTTTTTTTAAAATAATAATAATAATAATAATAATAATAATAATAATAATAATAATAATAATAATAATAATAATAATAATAATAATAATAATATTAATCCTGCCGGTATGATCTTCCTCAGATATCTTAGAGGTACGCGATGATATAGATGTTTCCCAAAAAGTAGATAGGAACCTATGTAGTCTTTTCAAAAAAGGTTTCAGACCGACTAGTTTTGAGTTTGTGCTCTATGGTACCGGTCGCAAAGTGTCTGCAGCCTCAAACATCTTTGTTTATTTTGTTTTAATTGTAAATGCTGTCTTTTTGTTCTCACATACGAAGATCGACGAACATTCAAACAAAGAAACCCATATTGTGTCCTGAACATACTAACAGTATTCTCTTTTCTTATACGAATGTTCTTGTTTTTGTATAGCAACAGGACATCTTGCAATAGCAGAAATAAGACGCTTTCCAACAGTACATAGTAATTATGATATCCAGTGCTGGCCCAGAATATTGTGTCATTTTGGTTGAAAGTCTCTGCGTTGTCTCATCTGAAAACGATCATTGTGGATTAACTGTATCATATATCGCATTTGACTCAACATATCAGAGCGCACTAAAGTGTGACGCGATGGCTCTATAACAATAGTGGAAAAGTGTTGAGATACAAGGGCGGGGGCTGCAGAAGGTGTGAGGTAGTCCAACCCCCTTTCCTCACTCACGCCCTCGACCCCTGCAACGCCCATTTCTCTGGTTTCCGTCGTTTGTCCTATATCCTCCTCTCCTCCCTCTCCCCTTCCCCTGATTTATTATTATATGACCCTTGTCGAAGATCAGGGATACATCATGCATGGTGTGATTTTGATTTTCTATTATAACTTGTAGTTATTTTCTTCTAATGACTCAGAGTCATTGCTGTCAAGTGTGTCTCTGATGTAAGACTTGGAGACCATCTTGTAAATAAAGACTGGTCGAGGATCAGAGTTTCGGAGATTTCAGGACCCATCGTATTGCTTTTTCTCTCCCTTCATACGTGAATATATTTACGAGTCTCTTTATCGTATATCTCAACTGTGTCGATTATTTTATGTTAGACCGAAATTAATCAACGAGAGTCCTGAACCATTTAGCCCATTTAGTCCATTTATGAAACCGGTTGCTGACACTATGGTACTGACATATCCAATATCACTCATGGCTTAAATATTCTCAGATGTAATGGACATTCTCCAGCTAAGGTTCTCCTTCCATTAAATGTTCTTTCTGTTCATCTTGATTCGTTATTCTATCTTTAGTTATATATTTGTTCTCAAATGTTTCTTTAAGTTCTAATATTTCTTTGAGATGCCAAATATCGCTCTTTGATTCAATAGTAGCAGTTGTAATGGAAGGAATGAGACATATATCTGATCTAACTTGTTTTTTAGGATTTTTTTTAGACTTAGCTTTCGATACTTCTGCAATATTTTTCTTTAGTATTTTTTCATTTTTCTTATATGGTCAACTTTTTATGTTCGTTCTTATATTTAAGAACAGTACCAAAAAGGACATAGAAAAGCCATACATAATTACTTTTTACCTTGGAATTTCTAATAGCGATTTCACACCCATTCTATAACATGGTTAATGAATTATTCAAATATATCACGAAACAAAGTTAGCATTAGATTTACTGACTAATCCCCCCCTTGGGCAAAGCAGACTTAAATTTCTGTTGTTACTTTGCCAAATGTGTATGCAATTTTTGGACATTCTCGATATTTGTGGCACTTATTTTTTACCACCTGCGTTCCATTGCTATTCATAATTAAAAATAAAGCTCATTATTCTACCCATAGCCAAAACTCCTTATAAGACTCATGCTGGTTCCTTCAGAAATAAACTAAGAAATTAAGGAAGACATTTGCTTATCGCAAACAGTTAAGAAAGAATTTATCCGCCATGCTTTTTTAAAAACATTGTGCTCTCACATATCAATTCAAAATTTTCTTCTGAAATCAGGAAATATCGAAAAGAGGGAAGACTTTGTAGATAAATAGGGTTTAATGTCACTTTATTCATGTATCTTAGCAACATGCTAATTATATAAAAAATATATATTCTTAGTCAGGATTGTAATTAATTTAAATACACTACCCACTTCGTTTCTATCAGTAGCACTGCCTGTCTGTCTGACTCTCAGTCTATCTGTCATTTTGTCTGACTGTCTGTTTGTTTGTCTGTCTGTCTATCTATCTATCTATCTATCTTCAGTATTAGACAAGCACAAGGGACGTCTGCTTTCCCTGGTCACTTCCTGAAATATAAGGTAAGTTAGGTACCACACTGAGAAATACACCAAACTCCTGTAGCAAGCCATACAGGGTACCATATTTTGCTGTAATATATTGTAAAGCATATATATGTCAATATATTATATGTGTCTATAGTCTTGTAGTAGGTTGGCTCATGACACCAGCCGCCCGTTGCGATACTACTGCTGAAGGTTTTTGAACTTAAATAGGTCTGTCCAGGACAGTTCGATGTTAAGTCTTCCTTCAGTTACGGTTCTTTTTCTATGCCTACAGCTACTCTGAATATTCTTGGATATTCATCACACATCTTTTATTATCCCTTCACATCTGACAAGTCATTACACTTTCCATCTCTGTTTCTCTTTACTTTATGTATTCTTCGTGCCCAGGCCCCAATGAGGGCTGTTTTATTTTTTTTTTTTTTTGGCCGTCCTGGTGTCGCAATCATACAAAAAAGAACCCTGAATATTTGGATAACTGATGACATTAATTAATGCAACAGAATAAAATGCACAAACTAAGGTTTATAGAGCAACAAAAACAAGCACAACGTTGCACGAAGTGCAGAAAGCTGTACAAATACCACCTAATACTGTACAGCAAATATATCTATGTATGACACAAACAGGGAGGGCTTTGCCAGCATTTCCTGTATGATTCTCTCTCTCTCTCTCTCTCTCTCTCTCTCTCTCTCTCTCTCTCTCTCTCTCTCTCTCTCTCTCTCTCTCTCTCTCTCTCTCTCTCTCTCTCTCTCTCTCTCTCTCTCTCTCTCTCTCTCTCTATATATATATATATATATATATATATATATATATATATATATGTGTGTGTGTGTGTGTGTGTGTGTATGCATACATGCATACGTATATATATATATATATATATATATATATATATATATATATATATATATATATATATATATATATATATATATGTATATTATATATATATATATATATATATATATATATATATATATATATATATATATATATATATATATATATATATACATATATATGCATATTTATTAGCATAGTTATACACACACACAAACACACACACACACATACACACACACACACACACACACACACACACACACACACACACACACACACACACACACACACACACACACACACACACACACACACACATATATATATATATATATATATATATATATATATATATATATATATATATATATATATATATATATATATATATATATATTAACCTTAGGGCAGGAATACCTCCTCCGTGTTCACTTGCGCATCACAATAATTTACAAATAGGTCGGATGGGGGGAATGGTAATCCAATCCTTCATATTTTTCTTCTGCAAAGAATGAAGATGTTGCTTTGACTGGGCCATCCCCCTATAAGGAGAATTATGGCATTATATTTTGTTAATATATATAAAATATACCTAAGCTAAGTTAATCTAACCTAGCAACCTAACCTAGCCTTGTAACTTAACCCACGAACTACTCTAACCTGCGTTGGGAAATTATTTCGCTCTTATGTTGACTGCTTGAAATGAGTGCTACGATAAATTTTTATTTGAATTGATCTTGCATATATCACAGGTGGAATGAAGGCTCTTCATATTCCAAAGCTCATACAATCCTCTGAAACTAATAATAATCGCCTTGAGTTTGGAGAAGTTTTGTCTGTGGGTGGAGGAAGACCACCTCCACCTCTGCCCAAGCGACGAATTCTTCTTATGGACTCCGTTCGGAGTCTTAATTTTCAGTTTGACAGGATCTGGGCATTGAGTATGGAAGAGAATGCAGACACCGAACGGTATCAAGAAGTGTGACGAGCTCCAAGTTTCATCGGATTTTTTTTTCTGCGCTTCTCTGTGAAGTGCCTCTTGTGGGTAATCAAGGAAGAGAAACATTTGGACAGGAGCTTACGTCCGTAGAAAGATTTTAGAGGAAAAGGTAATTCTTCTATTGATATACTCTGGAATCGTCTTAAATACTGACAAATTGTGTTTTCTGCATTACAGTGCCCATGGCTTCGGGTAAATGTGGGGAAAATATCTGGGATTGATGTTCTTTCAATCGTAGTAAATGGTCTGGAAATTCTACAGACCTCATCCTCTGCAATCACACTGAAGCAATACTGACACACGCTGCAGCTTAGATGATTCAAGAACGTGACGTTGATCGATATTCGAAAGCAAGCATGTGAGATATCTGAAAGATGTGTTGAGGTTCAAGAGTTCACTACTGATCTCTTCGAGTCTCTGCCCCGATCATACCCCTCAATACTGTAGATTGTGTGAGA
>JAXCGZ010021216.1:17500-52500 GCA_037179515.1 Halocaridina rubra | reverse complement strand
TTTATGTGTGTGTGTGTGTGTAGATGGCTAGCTAGCTAGTTAACGGGTCTCTTAGTGTATATATATATATATATATATATATATATATATATATATATATATATATATATATATATATATATATATATATATATATATATATATATATGCGCACACTTACACGCACACCCAAAGAGTCGTAAGCTAGTTATACTGGAGGGCTACTAGGCTGGCCTGCTCAGTCATCTTTCTCTAAGCATTCTGCCGGCAAATTGACTTTGATAGAGATATCTACATTTGTTGTGAACGAGTACTGCCTGGTCAGTTATATTATTATTCATGTTACCTTCATTGAGCTTAAACAAACTTAAATTCTTTCCGTTCTTTTTCACTAGGAAATATGTATGGAATACTGCATAGTAGGGAACAAGGTAGTCGAGTGGTTAGAATACTCGACTCGGGATTTGACAGATTCGCGAAAAAGCTCACCGCGGAGCGTTAGGAAGGGCACCCAGCCTTATTTCCCCAGCCCCACTTTCTGTCCATCCCCATAGTAGGGAACAATTGTGAAACATAAAGCGAGGATTATATATATATATATATATATATATATATATATATATATATATATATATATATATATTATTATTATTATTATTATTTTTTATTTTTTTATTTTTTTTTATTTTTTATGAAATGTTCCTTGGCTCTTTCTAAAATCAGCTAAACCAGATTCTGTGATGACACTCTCCATGAAATAATGAGCCGTATGCTGGTTCACTTTTGCATTGGTGTCCGATAATATTTTGAGTGTGTCTATTTCTTCTTGGTGTTTGTGCTCGCACTTTCAAGGTAACTAAAATAAACTTAAAATCATGAATAGAAATATAGAATGCAGTGGATAGCCGTTTATCGTAATGAAAGTTTCAATTATTGCTTTGTTTATTTGTAACACATTGGAGTTATGTGGAATAACATTTTAAGGATTTGAAGCTGCTGCATAATATTAGGGTAATTTGTAGTTTTGGGCAGAGTAATTCCATAGAAGCTTTGTACAATTTAATACATAATGATTACAGAAGGGATGGAACTTTAATGCCGAAGAACAGGAGACCAGAAGCCATCCATTAAAGATGGAGAATTTAATAATACAAAATGTCTCGTATTTATTTCTATATCGAGAAGATGAAAGAAAAAGGAGCTACCCCAGACGCGTTCTTACAAGCCCCTTGTATTACCGAAGTAGCTGCTCAGTAAAGATATCATGGCAGCATATGAACAAGATCCCTACTTCTTTGAAGAAAGCTAGTCTCTTCTCCATGAGTGTGGCCGTTTTATGAGTTACTATTAGTTCCCATTCGAATGGGGGTGACGCAGACTTGTTGGAGCTGAGGGATTAAATAAGTTCTGCCCATCTTTCTGAGTTCCTCTGCTGGTGAAATTTCAAGCACCACTTTCCAAGGCGACTCATACAGCTTTTCCAAGCCAGAATAATTGGGAGGATGAATAAGAAATGTTACTGGCGCCCTTCGTGTGGTGATCTTTGCCAACTTGAGAGGCTCAGTGAATACATGATTAGAAGTAATGGTCCAGTATGGGGTAGTATCTTCAGGAGCTTGGACTTCGATAAGACGCCTCTCTTGGAGCCCTCGTATAAAAATAGGATAAGAACGAGCTTGTATTTTCTCTGTTTACTTTTGAGAGTTTCCATTCTCTCAGTTTTGCGAGTAATTAATATTCTGCAAGAAAAACACAAGAGATGGTAAAGAAATGGAGAAGAGAGAAGTATTTACGGATGAAGGATTCTGTTGTTATTGCTAATTACCAAATAATACAATACAGTTCATATGCATTGTTAGCAACATCTTTTGGAGGACACACTCTTGAGGCGAGAAAACAAGGGCTTTGTAGTATGTATCTATATATGTATGCAAGTGTATATGTATGTTTCTAATATGTGTAGCCAGCTTTATTAAGATAGTTATGGATTTATAGCTCTACTGTGTTAGTCTGTCTTCCCCAGAGTCTCTAGGTATCTACTCTTAAGTGTGGGTATTTTTCCGTATATTTGAGAAGGTTGAATAATTTTGGACTGAATATTGCTACAGTGGCATAAATGTTCTGCTCTGACAATTGACTTTTAATAGTAAATGTAAAAATTGTTAATAATGATAGAGGTAACTCTGCAAAGTTTGAAATTATTTGTTTTCTGGATTATTATCCTTAGGGCATCAGAATACTTTAAAGTTGGTAATTTATTTTCCCTTTTTCGATTAATTTTTTGTACTTACTTATGAGGGCATTATTGTGATGAAGGGCTGGCAATAAGGCTCTTGAGAATAATAACTATGCTGAAATTTTACTCTGCTCTGTTCATGCAAAAGCAGTTCTTCTTGAATAAGTAATAATAGTTGTGCAGTTCTCTAAATCACATTGACACTAGGCTTTTGTCTGCTGATTAAGGCCTCGTGTTTTATTTAAATATGCGGTAACAACGAAGAATTTTTCGTGAGTTAGTAAACGTGACACCATAATTAAGAAATATTAGTCCACACTGGCGGACTTACTTTACAATATCTTGTATGTTTATGTTCATGATAAGTCTCTCTCTGACTTGTATGTTTATGTTCACTTCAAGTGTCTCTCTCTCTCTCTCTCTCTCTCTCTCTCTCTCTCTCTCTCTCTCTCTCTCTCTCTCTCTCTCTCTCTCTCTCTCTCTCTCTCTCTCTCTCTCTCTCTCTCTCTCTCTCTCTCTCTCTGTATATATATATATATATATATATATATATATATATATATATATATATATATATATATATATATATATATATATATATAAATATATATATATATATATATATATATATATATATATATATATATATATATATATATATATATAATGTGTGTGTATGCATGTATGTATGTATGTATGTAAGTAAATAGATACTGCAGTTCCGTAAATATCTATTTTATATATGGAATACAGACAAAAATACATAGTTTTACAAGAAGGTACCACGTAGGGGATCACAGTAGCCGGGTGGTTGAAATAATCGACTCGTAAATTGACAAACCAATGATCAAGCCCACCGTTGGGCGTTAGGAAGGGCAGCCAGTCAATTCCCCAACCACACGCTGTGACCACTCCCGTAATGTATTACCCCATTAGCTGTTAATACATAAACATTATAGAAATAATTTATTGCAACGCTTTTTCCCATCTGCAAATTTAATAAGAAAAAAAGTGTAATAAAAAAAACTTTTTTTCATGAATGAAAATGAATAAACAACGAACACCGTAATCATCATTAAATAATCTAAAATCGCGCTCTTACCAGATAAACATTACAAAATCATATCATTTCTTTCTTTCGTGGACGTACACACCTACATATGCAGTGACCACTGTCAAGATTGTAAAGGGGGGGGGGGGGGATGACCAAGTCCGTTAACATATACCTTAAAAAAAAAAATCCCAATTTTCGTAAGTCAAGATAACAGTAATAGTTGTAAAAAAAAAAAAAAAAAAAACTATCGCTAGGTTAAGCTATTAGAACATAAGTCTATTACAAATTGCAAATTAATCTTAACTCGGGGCGTTGGACTCAGTACCTCCTGGGTGGCAGCCAAGCACTGTGTCCTATTATGAATGGAAATATGTCACTTCTTAGCTGGGTCTCTGTCCCTTTATTGTAATTATTGTTTTAAGAGAGAGGATCATGGCCGTCTTTCGTTGATTTTCATGCATTTTTTTCTTGATTGACATGATTACAAACTTGGCAGTTAAAGTTACACATTAAAATTAGTGCAAATTAAAGCCTTAAAAGCTTATGGATGCAAACACATGCATACACGCCTACACATATGCGCAGTTATATGAATTTGTTTTTCCACACTCCAATCCTTAAATACAATAAAAAAATCAAATTATCATTCCACAAAGTGTAAAGTTATATTCAAAATTACGAACAACAATTGAAACAAGAAGCAAAATAATATATTGAATTTTAGATAGATTATTGATACTCATACAAAGTTAGTATACAACCGTCAAAAATGTCTGTTTTTATGTTAAAGCCATTTTTATCTTATTTTATGAACCTCTTTATTTTATGTAGGGTCAGGGACTAGCAATAATTTTTGTTTTCATGTCTTGATTTTGTTCTAATTTTCAAGCAAGCTGCACCATATACATGCTGTGTGTATATGTTACATATGTTTTGTGTTTTTATAGCAAATAAAAGATCTTCTTTTATTTTTACTGCTATTTCTATGTTCTTATGTAATATGAGAGACTTGCGCCAAGAGTATTTTTTATCTTGCTCTACTTTTCTAGGAACACACTACCAGACGCTATAGTGTCTGTCTTGCTTTCTGGAAGACGTCGTTCAAATTAGAGGGTGTAGTGGTAAAACAAACATATATACCATGAATAATCATGGCCTTTCCATGACTTCTCTCGATGACAAGGTGTCTGTCTGGAACAACTGTTGCCAGTCTGCTTAGAAATCCAACATGAGAATTTACTTGGAAATCGGCTGGCTGGATATGGTGGAAAATCCTCCTTAAATTAAAACGTTGTATTCATTAAATGCTCCCCACGCAACGCGGCTTCCAGATGGAACCATTGAAATTTATCTAAGTGGAAATTATTCTTCCTTCTCAGCTGCTCGACACCTGATTTTGCTAGAAAGTGGGGCCAGTTCAGATTGACAATTATCTTGAGTATCTCCTTATGTCGTCTATGTAACCATACGGCTTATTGTGGAGAATGGGGGAGGTTAATATGTTCACGGTCTCTAAAATATTTCTCTAAAGTGTTTCGAATGTGCTATTTGTATAACTTGTAGACATTCCTTATTTTTATGCACTTGTAGATACTTTACACAAGTACTGTAGTAGATGCCGTGCTAATAAACCCCACTGGCTCTCTCAGATAGTTGAATACTTAGAGAGGAAAAATCATGGCCTCTTTGTCCTGTAGTGCCATTTCTGTTATCTGGACGGGACACTCTCTCTCTCTCTCTCTCTCTCTCTCTCTCTCTCTCTCTCTCTCTCTCTCTCTCTCTCTCTCTCTCTCTCTCTCTCTCTCTCTCTCTCTCTCTCTCTCTCTCTCTCTCTCGAATAGGCTGTTTTTTTCTATAATATTAGGTTGATGGGGGATATTGTTTTAGAACTTGCCAAATTTGGATACCTCCTCAGCTCTCCTCTGTCAAGTTTGGTCAATGAAAATAGGCTATAGAAATGCGCAGATTTGTAATTGCTCGATTTGAATTGTATTCAGGTAAGTGGAAGATCAGTTTTGCTCTTATTTGATCCCGAGCTCTTTAAGAATCTGTTTTCCAGAAACTTGCCTACTGCTTTCATAGGAGCTAACGCGAAGGACTTCACTATCTGCTCCTTTTTATCCCTTAAATGACTTGTTGAACTGGAGGTTTACAAGCTAATTTGGGAGTAATTCTTGTTGTGCTGCAGCCAGGTGCTATGTCCTCTGATGTGTAGAAAGTTACGATAGAGTAATAATAATAATAATAATAATCCTTTATTCCAATGTACATTGGGTATTAAATAAGATACATATATATTCCAGATAGACATCTGTGGTGTACGATATAGACATACTAAAACAAACAAATCATAAAGATGAGTGTACCATTAAAATTTACAAGTAAAATCTTCCTTTAAGAGTAACTTCTTAAGATTATATTTAAAAGTATACACTGAACCAGCATTTTTTAGTTCTCTGGGAAGCTGATTATATAAATGAGGTCCACGAATGTTTATATCTCTTGAGCCAATATCAGTTTTAGACCTTCGTACTAATAAATCTTCCCCTTGACGGGTAGTTAACCCGGTAACTGAGCTTACTGTAGAAAAATTATACAAGCAATCAGGAAGATTGTTTCTTAGTATATTAAAAACATAGGTACATATATCAAAAACATATTTATCTCTAATCCTTATCCATTCTAGATCTTTTAAAACAGGAGAGATGTGCTCGTATTTTCTTACATTGCCAACAGCCACTCGTGCTGCAAAGTTTTGTAACTTTTGTATTCTTTGTAATTGAGTCTTATTTGTACATCCCCAAACTTTGAGACAGTAATTAATTAAGCTCATAGCTAAGGACTGGACAATTATTATACGAGTTGATGTTCAAATGAGTCTTTTACCCTATTTAGATATATTAGAGTACCCATTACTTTTTTATAAATTTCATCTATATGCATTTCAAAATTCATGTAACGGTCAAAATAGACACCTAGGTTCTTTACCGAGTTCATTGGCTTAATGATATTACCGTTAAAATTTATATGAAGATTGTCATCAACTTCTGATAACAATTGTCTGGATCCGATAAGAATAGATTGGGTTTTAGTTTCATTTAGTAACAGACCATTTTTTAGAAAATAACGTTTAGCCATATACAAAATTTCTTCTGCTCTACGAATAATATTTTCTAAATCATTAATTTCTCCTTCAATTAAGATTTGAGTATCGTCAGCATATTGAATGACATAACAGTTAGGTAAATATTTTACTAGATCGTTTACATATATTTAAAAAAAAAAAAAAAAAAAAAAAAAAACATGTTCCTTTTATCATGATACCAAAATTGTTACCCGATTCCTTATGAAACTACTTCTTTTTCAGCAGCTTTATCCATGTTCTTTTGGGGTCTCTGTTTCTCTCGAGCTTGTTTGTGACTAGTACTGAGTACGGTTCTGAATTTTATGAAGAATGTCTTTTAAGAGTTCTTTTCCTCTGTGACCTACACTTTCTTCATCCTTCTTTTTTCTTATGATATACACTATGAACTTGTCATGTAAGACCCTTTCCTGGCTCTAATAACAAGACGTAAATAATCTTGATATGTTGTTTCGTGTGTAATTATAGGAAAACCAGTATTTTTTCTCATCTGTGAATATGCGATAATAATAGTAATAATAATAATAATAATAATAATAATAATAATAATAATAATAATAATAATAATAATAATAATAATAATATAATAACAACAATAATAATAATATTAAAGACAAACTGCGAGAAGATAAAACAAGGGTTTTAATTTTACGACAATGGAAGCTAACGAGAAACACATCACTGAAAGAGAGAGAGAGAGAGAGAGAGAGAGAGAGAGAGAGAGAGAGAGAGAGAGAGAGAGAGAGAGAGAGAGAGAGAGAGAGAGAGAGAGAGAGAGAGAGAGAGAGAGGAAATCACAAGTCATGACCGGACTTCCAGTTACTATCATCCCACTCTTTCTGTCTGGAAGAGATCGAAGGTTGTCTGGAATTTAGATCATCTTTATCTGTGTAATGAAGAGTTAACTGTCCTTGATACTTACATACATAGATACATACATACATACATACACAGTATAAGCAAACATAGATACAGTAAATGTGAAGCATATTTACTTCCACTTTTCTTTCTTAAGTCTCAAAATTTTGTGCCTTATATGTAGATCACTTGTTTGTCACAAGAACTGAAAAACAGATTAGTCGAGAGGCGAAAAAATAACTGAATAAAAGTGCATCATATGTTTTTGCATCCAACATTTTGCTATTTATGTTTAATTTAGGTTTGGTTAAACTTATGGTTGAAACAATCTGTGATTAACAATACTGCTGCCATCTTAAAGGGGTGAACGAGCGCTGTACATCAGTTGAAATGATTAAAAAGATTTAACATCTTCAGCTCAGGCTTGATAATCGGAACGCCTGAGCCATTCAGCTGTGTTCCCAAGAAATATTCAGAGACTAATATTGTCGACTTTTTTTTTTCTTTTTTTCCATGTTGATGACTTGAGATTCCTTAGGTGGTATTGATTTCTAACTTTACAAGTTGATTTTTTAAGCAGAAAACAGTTATAAAAAAAATGGTAAAGTAACGAATAGTAGGCATTAATAGAACTCTAGTATATCAAATTCACTTGGTAAAAAAATATGTCTCAATTGAATCACTATATCTGTGAGTAGTTCTTATTTCTACAATGTGGTACTCTGTTTTCAAGTTGCTCAGGGAGAGACATTAGTATCAAGTTGTATTTTTGCATTTTAAAGCGTATTCTACATTCTACAAATAAATCTAAGAATTACATGATTTAGGTATTAAGCAAATAAGTACCCATTAATTTGTGTATGGAATAATACTTTGTAAAAGAGCAATGCATGTAAGTTAAAAGTTCATACAAATATTTTGTTATTTATATTTACTTTTATATTTAGTACACTTTTTTTCAGAGTTCTCTCTTGAATGCAAACAACAAATATTTGTAATCACCCATCTCAATCAGTGTATAATTATAACTTTAGATATATTTGCTCATTTTGTATATTCAGCTATTCTGATGAATCACTACTAAATAAGTTCAGAATAATTGTAGCCAACATAGTGTTCACTATACAGTGAAGCCCCTCATGGAAGTATTGTGCTTTATAGCTTCCAAATCATTGTTTCATGGTTCAAGTTCTGGAGCTACAATGCGTAAGGGATAGTTGGGCCTGGCATAAAGAACTCTTCATTCCAGCAGCTTTCCAGGTGATTTTCATATCCTGTGAAAATTACTGCAAACTGTTAACGCTAAGGTTCAAACACTCATTTATTTAGAAAAAGTAATTTTTTTTATTTTTAACCAATAAAGAGTTAATATGGGATTTTAATCCCAAGGACTTTGAGAATTTTCATCTACAAATTATTTTATATCCACTGGAAACTATGCAATATTAGGTGCTTTACAGTTAACTAAGCAAAGAATATATATAATGCAAGCGCCATTGCAGTATTGCATTTTTCTTATCAGTGTCTCTGTTTATATTCTCAACTATTAGGGCTCAAAATGTACTCGTATATTTGGATACCGAAGAGCTTCACGCCCCTAGGCAGAATCCCGCAAAGATGGTACTATATTTATAAATAATTATCAAGGTATATTAACTTCTCCTAGGTGTGCAAAGCTAATCTCTTTTTAACAGTTGTAATATAGATATGTCAAATTGTATTAAATTTTATCACTTAATTGTGTGCGTGCTTTTTTCTTATTATTATTAAATTAGTGTCCGTTTGTGTCCCCTACGACACTCACCAATGCAGGGAATTTAGATTAGATCTCTGTAGGAGTCTTTAATATCTACTCCTTGCAGTAGGTTAGGTCGGTTCTAGGACAACTGTCCCTTGACAACTGGCCCATAGGACAACTGCCCTCGGACAGTGGTAAGGGATTATTTTTTTTTTATTTTGATTTTACTTCAGTAGCAAAGATATATTTCTAAAAACCATCCTCAAGTTAATAAATCTTTTTTTTCCCTATTTTTATATATTGATTTTTTTATGAAAACATCAAGACCGAAAATTACCCCCAAGGTGCTAATTTTCGGCCGTGATCCGAATTATCCAATAATATATGCATAGATTTGTATAACTAATTATACCACTAAAATTGCAAATTGTGGGCTATACACAAATACACAATTATAGGGGGGGGGGATAAATACTGATAAAACTAATCAGGCTTTTATTTTCATAGTTTATCTGTTATCCAATAAGAAGAATTATCCAATGATAAGATGCATTCTTTTATATAACTATAATTATACCACTAAAATTGCAAATTGTAGGCTCTCTACACAAATACAATAAATAATAATTACAATAATTAATTCTTACATTTCATATTATCCAATAAGAAGAATTATCCCATAATATTTATACTTTTATACCACTATAACTATACAACTAAAATTGCAAATTGTGGGCTATACACAAATACAATAAATAATAATTATAATAATTACTTCTTACATTGCATATTATCCAATAAAGAAGAATTATCCAATAATAAGATTTATATTTTTATATCACTATAATTATACAGATAAAATTGCAAATTGTGAGCTATGCATCTCAAAAAGTTCAACACATGGCGGTTCTCGAAGTCTTGTACGATATTTGCTATTCTGACTGTCGAATCTTGATAACGTCTATGCTTAGTTGGCACTGGATGTCCTGCAAGCATCTGATTGATAATGATGCTGGTAAGTGCCTGCTCCCTCTTCAACACTTCAAGAAATTTCCATATATTTGGATGGAAGGAAGTAATGTTAGATTGCATTTGGTTATGCCATCCCTCCAAGGAGTTGTTAATGCTAAGTAAATCTTCAGCTACACGATCCTAAATATTCCACATGCTAATGGGGAAACTTGGAGCTCGCCTGTTATGTCGACGTGTTTTGCCAATATACATATCTTCGAAGTAGTCTATGGTAGGATCAGCTTCAGGTGGCATAGTCTCTTGTAGTGTCACAAATCACTTTATCTCGTGGAATGAATGCCAAAGCTGGTATCATACGACTTTGCAAGGCAAAGTTAGAGTCAGTTTGGTATTATCCTTCCAGTCCCTCAGATTGCACCGTGCGGTATATGTTTTGTGCTAAGTGGTAGAAACATCCCTTGACTGTTACATTGGAGAAGACCTCTTCAATGTAACTCCTGGCAGCTTGTTCATAGTTGATAAGGAAGGTCTTAGGATTGAGCATAGGGTCGATAGTGACGAGTAGTTGGAGAAGGTTTTGATAAGTTGCTCGTTGATTGTTTGGTAGCAGAGCATAAACACAAGGAGTATCTCTTTTTGAAGTCAAAGAATGAATGGTGTACACTTGGTAGAACAGCTCAGGTATAACTTTAAATGTTCCATCACCAAACCAGTCTGTTGAATTCTCCAGGACCCTGATGTTTCTGACTGTGGAAAACACAAGCATACGCTGAGCACTCGGTCCACTATCATAAAGCAGAAAATCTTCACCTTCAGCTGTCACCTTGTACTCAGCTGGAATGACAATTTCAGTGAGGTTTGATGAAATGGTATGAGGAGCATTGACAGCTTGTTTGTGGTGTCTTATTACATGACGAATATGTCTTACAGGTGGTCGTTGAGTTGAGGCACCTTCTGATATGGACTGAACTGTTTTGGTGATGATTTGCTGTGTGGTCTTTTGGGTGTTAATACCTTTTCTCGTTTTTTTTCCTGCTGTACAGACAGGACTTCAGGGTAGCGTATGTCTTACCGAATAGAGATACGCTGAACTAGGGAGCTAAAACTCATTTGCGCTCCAGCTCAGATTTTGTCTGATAAACTTGTCGTAGTTTGATTTAAAGACATTTACACTGATAAATGGTTCCAATGTTTGATGATACGAACACTGAAGAATTATTTCCTTTTATTCGTCCGGACATATGGAACAGCTAATTTGAATTGGTGTCCTCATGTAGTAGTGCCAGGGCTTTCCTGGATGATCGTAAAGAAATGAGAAGAGTCAATGTCAGTGTGTCCAAAAATCATCTTGAATACTTCAATTTGGTCGCCTCTAATTCTTCGATTTTCAAGTGTTGTGAGACCCAGGGTCTTGAGTCTTTCTTCATAAGGTAGCTCTTTTAATTTTGGCACTATAGCAGTAGCTCTTCTTTGAATTTTTTCAAGGATGTTAATGCCTTTTTGTAGGTAAGGGGACCAACTCTGAACAGCGTATTCTAAGTGGGGATGAATTAAAGAATTATAAATACACCTAAACATGTCTTAGTCCATATATATAAATGATCACCTTATGCGGCCCTTAAGGGAGTTAGCTTTAGCTGCAATCTTTGATATATGGCTAGCAAACTTGAATGTGTCAGATACATATACACCAAGATCGCTTTTCTTTAGAAGCATTTAAATTTATGTCATTTAAGGTATACACATTCAAGGGATTTGTGTGCCCAAAATGTATAGTACTGCATATGGTATCACTGAACTTCAGGAGCCATTTCTTGCTTCAGTCTTCTAACTTGTTCAAATCACCCTGCAGAGCTATTGGATCAGTCGGGCTTCATATGGCCCGAAAGAGTTTGGCATCGTCAGCAAAAAGTTTGATGGAAGAGTCAATGTTCAGAACAGTGCAGTTTATATAGGTAAGAAAAAGTACACGATCAAGTACTCTACCCTGTGGGACCCCACTTAGGACTTACACAGTCGGAGGTGGCACCTCTCAACACAACTCGCTGTTCCCGTCCTGTGAGAAATTCTTTGATCCAGGGTAGAACCTGACACCAAATGCCAACTGCCTCTATCTTTTTAAGGAGTCATTGAATCTGGACCGAATCGAATGCCTTTTGACAGTCCAGTAGATGGCGTCGACTGGCATTCCTTTATCTAAAAAGTCTTTAAATTGCTCCAAAGTATTCTGATAGGGCTGTGAGACAGGATCTCTCGGCACAAAAGTCATGCTGATGTATTGTGAAAATATTATTCCTTTCGAAATGCTCAACCATCCTCTTCCTAATTATTTTCTCTAAAAGGTTGCATAAGATAGACGTCAGGCTGATAGGTCAGTAGTTCAGCGGAAGATCTTTTACCCCTTTCTCAAAGATTGAAATTATATTGGCACGTTTGTGGTTTGTTGTGAGCATGGAGGAATCGATTGATTTTCTTAAAATTATATATATTGGTCTTGCAAGCGTATTTGAGGATTTCTTAAGCACTTTGGATGCAGTAATACATGGTCCCGCAGCAGAATTTTCCGTGAGACCATCAAATAGTCTTAATTTCATGAATATCAAATCCTATATTCTCTAGACTATTTCCATTAAATATGTAGTCAGGTTGAGGTAAATTACCAGCAGGTTCTCTGTAATAACAAACTCCAAACATATGATAACTAAGTGTGACGTAATGCCAAGCCCTATAGCAGACCACGAGGAAATTGTAACGTCCCTAAATATTCGCAAATCAAAGAGACAACCAATCTTTAAAACATTCAGATGCTTAAGAAATTATTCACAAGAATTACTTTGTAGTTTACTTATGAATGAAGTACATAAATTAAATGAAATTCTATATACCGATAATATTAATACACAAGTAAATATTTTAACCAGTGTCTTATCATCATGTATAGATCGATGTGCACCACTCGTGACAAGAGAAATATTTCGTCCTCCCGCTCCTTGGATAACAGATGACATAAAAAACATTATGAAAGAAAGAGACAAACTACAAAATGAAGTAAAACTACAAAGAGATAATATCCCTTTAAGAGAAAAGTTTACAGAGCATAAGAAACAAGTAAAATCATTATTAAGTAACAGTAAGAAACAGTATTACAAAAATGAATTTCAAAACGCTAAAGGCAATATCTCTGATACATGGAAAATTGCTAAAACCATGCTTTCCAATAACTGTAATAAAAGTAGTAACATATCAATTATACCCGATGAGGTAGATGTAAGTGCTAAAGCAGAAGAGTTCAATAATTTTTTCGCTGAAGTGGGGAAAAAAACCTTTGAAAAAACAAAAAAAGAAATAATAAATGAAATCAATAATAGTAATGGTGGTAATAATAATGATGATGGTAGTAGTAATAATAATAGGAATGTTGATAATGGTGTAAATAATAATGATGGTGGTAATAATGGTAATGATAATAGTGATGATGGTAGTAATAATAATAATAATGTTCAAGAACATAGTGCATTCAATAGAAGTAATGATGTCTTTAACCCTACTACAGTAGATTGTAATACAGTAATCTTAGTAATAAAAAATCTGAAAGACTCTAATGCATATGGATCAGATGGAATTTGTTTTCGTTTTATTAGAGATTCATTATTTGTAATAGCATATTATCTGACGGTAATAATCAATACTTCCATAGTTACCAATATCTACCCAGATTTATGGAAAAATCCCCATGTAATTCCTGGTTTTAAAAATGGAAATCCTGACGACGTCTCTAACTATAGACCAATCTCTTTACTACCAATTTTATCAAAGATACTTGAAAAGATTGTTGCAAATCAGTTAAGTGAGTTTCTTGAAAAAAATAAACTTATTGCAAAAAGTCAACACGGTTTCTTGCCAAAATTATCAACTGAAACTGCCTTATTGAAAATATCAGATGAAATATACAAAAATATAGATAATAAGAAAATATCATTGCTACTACTACTCGATCTTTCTAAAGCTTTTGATAGTGTACACCATACCATTCTATTAGAAAAATGCAAAAAAATGAACATTGACCCAAGCTGGTTCGAGAACTATTTAAAAAACCGCCACCAGTCAGTCAGAATAAAAGATGTAGTCTCAAGTCGCAAGAAGGTATTGTTTGGGGTCCCTCAGGGATCGATCCTAGGACCTATACTTTTTCTAATATATGTAAACGATCTAGTAAAATATTTACCTAACTGTTATGTCATTCAATATGCTGACGATACTCAAATCTTAATTGAAGGAGAAATTAATGATTTAGAAAATATTATTCGTAGAGCAGAAGAAATTTTGTATATGGCTAAACGTTACTTTCTAAAAACTGGTCTGTTACTTAATGAAACTAAAACCCAATCTATTCTTATCGGATCCAGACAATTATTATCAGAAGTTGATGACAATCTTCATATAAATTTTAGCGGTAATATCATTAAGCCAATGAACTCGGTAAAGAACCTAGGTGTCTATTTTGACCGTTACATGAATTTTGAAATGCATATAGATGAAATTTATAAAAAAGTAATGGGTACTCTAATATATCTAAATAGGGTAAAAGACTCATTTGAAATATCAACTCGTATAATAATTGTCCAGTCCTTAGCTATGAGTTTAATTAATTACTGTCTCAAAGTTTGGGGATGTACAAATAAGACTCAATTACAAAGAATACAAAAGTTACAAAACTTTGCAGCACGAGTGGCTGTTGGCAATGTAAGAAAATACGAGCACATCTCTCCTGTTTTAAAAGATCTAGAATGGATAAAGATTAGAGATAAATATGTTTTTGATATATGTACCTTTGTTTTTAATATACTAAGAAACAATATTCCTGATTGCTTGTATAATTTTTCTACAGTAAGCTCAGTTACCGGGTTAACTACCCGTCAAGGGGAAGATTTATTAGTACGAAGGTCTAAAACTGATATTGGCTCAAGAGATATAAACATTCGTGGACCTCATTTATATAATCAGCTTCCCAGAGAACTAAAAAATGCTGGTTCAGTGTATACTTTTAAATATAATCTTAAGAAGTTACTCTTAAAGGAAGATTTTACTTGTAAATTTTAATTGTACACCCATATTAGAATACCCAATGTATGTTGGAAATAAAGTCTTATTATTATTATTATTATTATTATCCTGTAAAGCATGAATGTCTTCTTTTCCATTTATAGTTCTACCTATTTTAGTGTCGTCTGTGAATTTACTTAGGTTACTACTGATATCCGAATCCAGATCATTTAGATATACGATGAATAATAGGGGACCCAGTACCGAGCCTTGTGGTACCCCGCTAGTAACCGAGCCCCACTCTGATTTCTCTCCATTTATGCAAACCCTCTGTTTTCTGTCTTTTAACCATTGTTTGATCCATCTGAGCACAGCTCCTCCTATACCATGAGCTTCCAGCTTTTTAACTAATCTTTTGTGAGGAACTCTATCAAAAGCTTTGCTAAAATCTAGATATATTGTATCATATTCTTTGCCACAATCTACTGCCTCGTAAACTTCTGAATAAAAAGACAGTAAGTTTGTAAGGCACGAAAAACCCTTAAGAAACCCGTGTTGTGAAAGTTTTATCAGTCTGTGTAATTCTAGATGTGCCCTTATTTTATTTGCAATTATGGATTCTAGAATCTTACCCACTGTTGACGTTAAACTTACCGACCTATAATTATTCTTTTTAACACGTTCTCCTTTTTTAAATATTGGTACCACATCTGCCAATTTCCACTCCATGGGTACCGATCCTAATTTTATTGAATTATTAAATAATGCAGTTAGAGGACAACTAAGCTCTTCCTTGCATTCCTTTAATATTCTAGCATATATTCCATCAGGTCCCGGAGATTTATGAGCCTTTAATTTATCTATTTCTTTTATTACCTCCTCTCTCGTAATATTTATTGAACTAAGTATATTATCGGGACTGTCTCTGTAAATGGATTCTACTTCCGGAATATTTTCCAAGTTTTCATTTGTAAATACAGATAAGAAATAATCATTTAAACATGTACACATCACTTTATCGTCATCTGTGATATGGCCATTGGCTACTTCAATTGGTCCGACTTTTTCCTTAAATTTTGTTTGATAATGTTGATACCTTTAGGATTTTCTTTAGCTTCTCCTGCTATTCTAACTTCGTATTTTCTTTTCGACTCTATCTTTTTAACTTCCCTGTTTAACTGTATATATTGCTGCCTCACCCGCTCTTCACCTCTTTTTAGTTTCCTGTATATTCCTCTTTTAATACCTATAAGATTCTTTATTCTATTGTTCATCCATTTAGGGTCATTTTTTCTTGATCTGCAATGTTTCATGGGAATATAGTCTCTCTGACTATTCTTAAGAGTCATGACAAAATTGTTATATTCCTCATCCAAATTTATATTAACTGATGGACTGCTGTTCTTTCCTGTGAGAGAATTTAATGTATTGATCTTATCTTGTGATAATCCTTGGCATGTGGTACTCAAATTTTGGGGTAATCCGCTACCTGCGACCTGACCTGCTGGATTAACTACCCACATCTGTACCCCAGAAATCCCTTCCCATACCTCATTAGATAATTTAGTTTTTAAGCCCTCAAAATCTCCTGCTCTAAAGTTTGGAACAATATTCTTATTTTCCTTTATAGTTTCCTTGAAAATTATGTTAAATCTAATGGAATCATGGTCACTGTTGCCCAATTTTTCACCAACTTCTAAATTTGTAACCATATTCTCTCTATTACTAAGAACTAAATCTAGTGTATTCACCCCCCGTGTTGCTTCATGTACATGCTGAGAAAGGAAATTGTCTTCTACTACTTCCAAAAACTCCTTAGAGGTACTATCACCTGTTATGGTTTCCCAGTTAATATGTCTAAAATTAAAATCGCCTACAATGCAAACTCTATTTGACCTGGTCACTTTAGAAATTTCATCGTATATAACTTGCGACTCTATATTATCTAGATCAGGTGGTCTGTAGACTACTCCTACAACTAGACTTTCTATATTATTTTTAATTTCAACCCATAAGGTTTCTGAATTTAGATTTGTCTTAATTCCAGACTTAATGCAGCTTCTGAGGCTATCTTTAATATACATAATTACCCCTCCCCCTCTTTTATCTGCACTACGATCAGCATTATAAAGTTTATATCCTGTAATTATGTACTCACCTTTAAGGTGTTTGCTTTCTAAATTAATCCAACTTTCACTAATGCATATTATATCCGGTCTCTCACTACATACTATGGCTCTCAGTTCTTCTATCTTGTTACCTAAACTACGGCTATTTGTATAATATACTTTTAAACTTTCTCTAGCTTCACCCTTCTTGTGGCTATTCTTTTTGTTAATATTTGTTCTATGTAACAAATGGTTCTTATCCTTAGACTCCCAGTTATTTGACCCACTATTTACTGAACCCTTACTGACTAATTTCTCTGCGCAAGTATTAATCATTTCAATATTTGTGTCTAACAAAACCCCCCTACCTCTCTGTCTATCATACCAGCCAATACCGAGACACCTGAATTAGAAAGATGCACTCCATCCCTTGCATACATATGCTTACGACTAGTGAAGGGATCCCACCCGTCTATAAAACCTATATTATTCTCCCGACAGAAGACTTTCATCCTAGCATTTACTCCTATAGCTCGAAACCACCACTCTGAACTTTGGCTAAGCCTAGGGAGAATACCACACATCACAGGAACTGCACCCCCTTTCCTAATCTTATCCAGGGCTTGTCTATACAACCTAATCAGCTCTTCACTTCTACCATCCTGCACGTCATTTCCCCCAGCTATCAAACAAACAACATCTTTTTTCTCAATCCAGCTATTTATTGACTCACCCACCTTCTTCATACCTGCTCCAGGGAAAAAATATTTTCCTCTAACTCTATGCCTGAGTTTCCTGTTTACATATCTGCATAGTGAATCCCCTACAATTACCAAAGAACGAGACTTATCCGGAGGATGGGTTACTCCGACCTTGGGAGACTTACCTAGGCTCTTGACCTGAGAGCTTTTCCCACTTCCATTTTTACGATCGCTAGTACACCTATCTGACTCTATGGTTCCTGAAGAATTACTGCCGCCACTGTCACATTCATCTCTAAGTAACCTAAATGAATTAGCAACCTGTAGTCTAAAAGTATCATTTTTCTTAAGAACCATCTTCGTTGAACCCTTATTCACAACTTTCCAGTCGTCTTCATTATTCAATCGTCCCTTCCTGGTTAACACCTCTACTTTACCTCTCAGATCCCTGTTCTCCTCAGCTAAGGATCTGACCTCCTGCCTGACTGCGGCCAACTCATTTCTTAAATTAAAAATGAGTTTGCTTGCGTCAGACGAGGACAAATCCCCAGCACAGCCACAAACAGCACCAACAACGACACCACCACCAACACCACTACCACTAACACCACCAGCACAAAGAACACCACCACTCTCCATTGTACTAAGTATGGTCAAGATTAGAGCTACTGGAAGCACGTCCTCACTGGATGAACCCAGGAACTAATATGGCATTTTTGTCTCATAGCCAAAACTGACTTGTTTCCAATCATAACAGTATAACCTATACGTTCACAGCCATTGCTTAAATATTGATTACTTAACGCTACAGAACTGAGATTTTTCCTCACCAAGATACAGACACCTCCTCCACCATATGAAGGTGTTCTGAGTAATCTATACACTTCATGATAATTACACAAGAATACTTCTGAATTAATTACTTCTTTGGATAATTTGGTCTCAATTATAAGTATAGTGTGAGGATTACTAATTTGAACTCTCATTTCAAACTCGCTCACCTTGTTTAGGATACTTTCACAGTTGGTATATATACACTCAAGGTTATGAACACTATCAGCATTCCTGAGATTTGCGAAGCTTGGTGAATTAGAACTATTTGCTGAGTTAGGCCCAGGGATAGCACCTTCATGTGAACTATTAGTAGAGTTATGCTTGGGACTGTTGGCAGAATAACTGTTTACATTACTAACTTGAGTATCCCGGTACTCCTGAGTATATCTGAGACTAGATATGTTGTCTAGGCTAAGATTATTTACAATATGTGAACTATTAGGGGAGTTAGGGCTTAAGCTATTAGTAGAATTAATATTTACATTACTGACTTGAACATCATGATTAACCTGAGAAGAGCGAGGACTAGGTATGTTGTTATAACCAAAACAATTTGCAGTATGTACAGAATGACTTACAGAAGTTATAGACTCCATAACATTACCTAAAGCTGGGTCGGCGGATTGGCCGACCCGCCAGCGTTTCCCGACTTAGGAATCCTAATAATTTTCTTAAGTCGTACGGCCCAGCTGCGGGTTTCGTTCTTATTTCCACTATTATTTCGTTTCTTTCAAAACACCTCTTCTAGTCTGTCGTTTTCTTCTTTGTCAGCTTTACACATATCAGGGGCAATGGCAACCTTGTACTGAGGGTTTCTTGAACTTTTGAGTGCCTTAGCCTTTCTCAAGATTTCTCCCCTGTAGTCAGCTGAAGAGAGGACTACTGTTATAGGTCTGGGTTTATTGGTATTAGCTGGTTTAGAAACACTTGGGATTAACCTCTTTACCTTATCAAAACTTACATGGCTTAAGCCTAGTTCATCACTTAGAATTTAATTTACTTTAGCAGAGTCATGCTGCACACGTATTTCAGAGATGGGATTTTCAGATTCCGCAAGGCTAAATATTATGATATTTCTCCTTTTAACTCTCTCAGCCTCTGTTTGAAACTGTTCACGACATTCTTTCCTAATCATATCTTGTATAGCCTCATCATCATCAACATCCTTGTTTTAAATATGCGTGACAGTAAGTTTGAGACGATGTATTTCATCCTCCATTGCATCACACCTTTTTGTAATAACACCTAATGAATTAAGTAACTTAGGAACCAATATTTTGCACTCATGGGAGTACCAGGGCATATCATCTTCATGTAGGGCAAAAATAGGACCATATCTTTGTTTAGTTACCCCTTGGCATGAAATATGGAACCATAGGTTACACGTCACGCTGAAGTGCTTCATTGTCTTTTGTGTCTGCAGCTTGGGTGTGATCAATTACTTGGCCAACTACATCATTTCCACAAACTTTAACTTTGGCTTTACAGTTGCTATGCCGACGATTCTCACATTCATAAGATATAACACTATTTGCCAGTTCTTTCTGCTTCACATAGATAAAGCCATCATAAATATGCTTCCTTTTACCACGTTCACTTTGGACGAACTCCATGATGGGGTGATATAAAAATATATACTTTAGAGTTGTAGATGCACTGTGATAAGTTCAAGCACTGGTCGTTGTCTTGTTGCTACTCCCCAAACCTGCCTGTTTGGCCAAAAGTCTGGTCAGGATAACTCAAACTGATAAGTTAAAATGACCTCAGTAGGTTAGGTCAGGGCAGGTTTTACCAGCTCTGATAATCAAACTAAATATTTACAGGAAAATAACACATTAATTATGTTTTGGACTTTCTGAGATGAATAGCCTAAAATTTGCAATTTTAGTTTTATAATTATAATGATATGGAAATATAAATTTTATTATTGGATAATTCTTCTTATTGGATAACATGAAATGTAAGAATTAATTATTGTAATTATTAATTATATTTATAAATATTTGTTTAACCAGACAGTTAATAATTATGTAATTAGTAATTATTGTATTTGTGTATAGCCCACAATTTGCAATTTTAGTGGTATAATTATAGTGATATAAAAATATAAACCTTAATATTGGATAATTATTGTTATGCTTTTATTATTAGATAATTTATCTTATTGAATAATAGTTAAACATGAAAATAAAATTATAATTAGTTTTATTAGTATTTTCCCCCCCCAAATTGTGCTTTCTCTTAATTTTCACTTAATCGGGAGAATTGTCTGGGGGCAGTTCTCCTGATTCGGTAAGGTCATACCACTTTGTGTGTGTGTGTGTGTGTGTGTGTGTGCGCTGATGTTTTATTTTACTGGTGTGTGTAAGAGTTAACCAAATTCATCAAATATCCTTAAATGACGGTTACTTTTAATTTTTTCTTTTTCTTTATATTTTTATTAATGTTATTGTTTTTTCTTTTCAGACCAAAGTCTTTCGTTTGCTGCAATGCTCATTAATCATATATATATATATATATATATATATATATATATATATATATATATATATATATATATATATATATATATATATATATATATATATTTTTTTTTTTTTTTTTTTTTTTTTTTTATTGTGACACCAGGACGGGCCAAAAAAAAAAAAATAAATAAAACAGCCCTCATCGGGCCTGGACACGAAGAATACATAAAGAGAAACAGAGATGGAGAGTGTAATGACTTGTCAGATGTGAAGGGATAAAATATGTGTGATGAATATCCAAGAATATTCAGTGTAGCTGTAGGCATAGAAAAAGAACCACAACTGAAGGAAGACTTAACATCGAACTGTCCTGGAGAGACCTATTTAAGTTCAAAAAACCTTCAGCTGTAGTATCGCAACAGGCGGCTGTGCCATGAGCCAACCTACTACACGATATATATATATATATATATATATATATATATATATATATATATATATATATATATATATATATATATATATATATATATATATATATATTATATATATATATATATATATATATATATATATATATATATATATATATATATATATATATATATATATATATATATATATATATATATATATATATATATATATATATATATATATATGCCTCTGATTGTAGCATAAAACCCAAATTTTATTTTAATTATTATTATTATTTAAGTTGTTTTTCCTTCCATTATTATTATTATTATTATTATTATTATTATTATTATTATTATTATCATTATTATTATTGTTATTATTATTATTAATGTTGTTATATTTCTTCCATATTATTATTATTATTATTATTATTATTATTATTAATATTATTATTATCATTATTATTATTATTATTATTATTATTATTATTATTATTATTATTATCATCGTGCATTTACTTTAACAATTTTCAGCTGAGAAATGGTTTAAAAACGAATTTTTTTCCACGGAGACATTTCATAACAAATATTGTATGGTTAATAAAACTTCATAAAGCAAACTACATTTAAACAAATTATGAATGTTAAATATGGAGATGTTTGTTCGAAGTAACTGGCTAATTTTTGTCGTATGCTGTCTTACCAAACGAGCTGATTAATAATGATGCCGGCGATCGGATCCGTATTATATTGACATAAGGTCCCACAGTAGTTGAGGCTTCATTAATATCATCGGCGCCAACGGTAGAATCACATGCATCCTTTTCAAGTGTTTTTTGATATCATGTTAATTTCTAAAGTTAATCAACAAGATTTTTTGTGATATTCTCTCCTAACTGCCAAACTTCTACCTATCTCCTCAAACTATCTACCTTAACAGTCTTTGCATGGTACACTCATACACCTACATTGCTTTTTGTATTGTTCCTTCTGTTGTGAACCTACTTTCATTATATAGAACTCTGTTGTATTATAGAGGCAAATTGATGAACTTTTAAGTTTCAGAAGACAGTAACCCAAGCGATTCCTTTGCGAAGACGCGGGAGGATTGTTTTTTTTTTCAACATCTATCCTAGTGATGCTCATGGGTGGACCGAAAAATGTCTCAGCTTATGAAAAAGATCTATTTACAATAAGGCTTAGGGTACTTTAGCTCCTTGGAATGATGTTTTGTAGTCTCGTTTTTTTATCTGCATAATGTGGATAACAATAGCTATGGCACGTGTGACTATATATTCAAGAATGTCGTATTCAGTTTCTAAGATGTGGTAGGAGAAACAGTGGAGGTCCAGGGCGAACGTGACTGATTTATGATCAGTTTAATTTAATGAGATTGTGAATTTCCCTACCCGATAGTAGCTAAGATTTCCCTATGTACGTTTCAGAGTTATTAGGTTTACTAGAGACAGAAAATGAAATAGCGTGTGTGATGGGGTCATGATGAACGAACATATTGGAAATGGCAAGCTATTGTCTACATCTGTTCAGATGCAATCTGAATAGAAGGAAGAATTACCAATTACAGATTTCAGAAACTCATCAAAGCTCATCTCCACACAAAGTTTTTTTTAATGATTGTGACACCAGGACGGGCCAAAAAATAACTAAATGAAATAAATCTACCCTCATCGGGCCTGGGCACGAAGAAAATATATAGAGAAACAGAAATGGGGGGGTATTGTAACATGTCAGATGTGAAGGGATAATAAGACATGTGTAATGAATATCTAAAAATATTCGGTGTTGATGTAGGCATAGAAAGAGAACCGTAACTGAAGGAAGACTTAACATAGAACTGTCCTGGACAGTCTTAAGACCTCAAGACCCTTCAGCTGTAGTTTCGCAACGGGCGGTTGGTACCATGGGCCAACCTACTACATTGCTAATATATATGAAAGACGTGAACCCATTGCAACCATAAAATTTTGCTGGCAGCCTTCTTCGATTAGAATGGAAGCTGTGGAGCTAACGCATAACCTTATTAAATGTGCATATATATATATATATATATATATATATATATATATATATATATATATATATATATATATATATATATATCTTCTAGATTCACTGGACTATGTTTCCTCTTCTTCTTTTTCTTTACAGTTACTTAAAACAAACTCAGGCGGGACATTCGTAACAAGGTAATGTTGTCTAGAAGTGTTGTCTAATTTAGACATCTTTCCTCCTCAGTTTTTTTTTTGTATTTGTCTAAGATTACTTAGAAAACTATAAGAATAGATGCGAATATGATAAGATAAGGATTAAACTACATATACTGCTAAGCATATTACTAACCCAGCCTCTGGGTTGCTAGAAATAGCAGCCCAGTGCCGGTCCCAAGCCCGGAAAAATGGGGAGGGTTGGCGTCAGGAAGGGCATCCGGCTGTAAACCCTTTTGCCAAAACCCATGGATAGCAGTCGAGAGACTGATGCGACCCCATATGAAAATGGGAACGCTAGCGGTCGAGAGACTGATGCGACCCCATATGAAAATGGGAACGCAAACAGAGGAAGAAGAAGACTGCTAAGCATATTACTAAGTTAACTTGAACACCATAAGTAGCCATAGTAGAATGCAGACAACATTTCTAAATGTGTGATTTCTATATATCATAAAATAAGGTAAATATGTTTTCTTCAGGTATATTGACTACGTACAATGGGTATGGGTATTGTACGTTATTGGCTTTTTAACGGACTTGAACATTAGCTCTATTTGGAAAGGATGTTATGGAAGGCATAAAGAGTAGTATAGTATAAGTTGTCTCATAATTTTACAAGGCGTATGATATAATTTCGTATTCTCTTGACATCCATAGCAACTATAGATTTTCCTTTTTTTTCAGATTTCATAATTTTAATGTTCTTATTCTTTTTAAGGTCTTCAGTAGCTTTTTTTTTTTCCTAAGGGACAAAACTTTCACGTCATCATTTTTATAGCGAAATTATACAACATTTTAGAATATATAAATGTGATCATAGTTACAACCATTAATAATACTCAAACTATCCTCGACATAGTTGTTCCTATTCCCCATTTCTGTTGTCAAGTCTGCCTTGAACAAAGTCCATTGTTTGACTATTTCCAAAAGTGCAACAACCCATTTCGCATGTTTGGTGTGGAGCACCATAGGGTTACAGATAAGATTTCTTGGTCAAATCTAGAACCGCCCTGAACACAACTAGGGTCATTATGCAACCTAGTCTCAGAATGGCCACACACACGCACGCACGCACACACACACACACACACACACACACACACACACACACACACACACACACACACACACACACACACACACACACACACACACACACACACACATCCCTGTTGGGAAAATTAAATAAAGGCCCTCATAACTTGGGCCTGGTGTGTCCTGAACACGCGAATAATCCCTCGGTATGATCCAGTAGAAACGTTTTTTTTAGAGAGATTTATGTTGACACTACCATGTTGCAACTGCGTTGCAATCATGCTGCAATTTCCTTTGAAGCTTAAACCACCTTTAAAAGTGTAAAAGCAAATGCTTATAGTAACCTGACTACAAAATTTATCTCCATGCTGAACTGCCTTACAACAATTGAGAAAAAAAAAAAAAAGTTGTCTGCTCCCTTGTCCCTGCATTTGCGCCTGAGAAATAGGAAACACCATCTCAGTTGCGTGTAGTGGATTATAAATTTTATTGCTACTAAACCCCTCCATTTATTTTAAATTCTCACTTTTCGTGGCTTCTTTACCCATGAAATAAAAAAAAACAATTACATTCAGAGTAATTATGAAGTGATTTATATTGCCTTTTAAAAAACACATGAGTTTTAAATGGCATTTTTTCGCCGCGAAGCTTGCCTCTTATAGCTATAAATACTTACAAAAAAGCTACTTCGCGTCAATGAAAATAGGTAGAAAAACGTGCAATAATATAAAATTAACTTAAATTTGCACAAAAAAGTGTGATAGATGCACTCTGTATGTGTGTGTGCATTTTTTTTAATGCGCGTGTGCCTTGCATGTAGGTAATTGTGGTTTTCAAAGGCTAGAATGAGTTATAAGTGACTAGAATGACAAGTCTTAGAATTTAATGACCATGAAAGTTTACTGTTTATCTCTCTTACTCACGCCGAGACCAAATCATAAAGTAAACACTATACAGATTTCTATCATCATCCGATGTTTTATATACTCTTCATAAATAACGTTGCATGGTGTGGATATTACTTTTCTCAATTAATTGAACTCTTTAAGTTTACTAAATTGGTTTGTTTTCATGGACCAATTATTATCATCTTTCTCACGTTTCACGGGTAGGCTGTGGGTGAGAGGTCAGTCCATATAAGATGTGATCGAAACGTTGAACTCGCTTCTTGCAAACTCTATATTTTTTTTTTTATATGAAATTTGATATATATATATATATATATATATATATATATATATATATGTATATATATATATATATATATATATATATATATATATATATATATATATAATAATTATATCTATAATAATTTGCTTACTACATTTGAATCATACCAGGTAGGTCCCGATTTCGGCCACGTTAGTTCGTATGGTATTCTCTTCTCCAGAACCTTTTAAGGCTAGGACGAAGAAATGGGTTAAGCTCGTATAGTAACCCAGGTCAACTGCGCAGCACTTCTCAAGATATATATATATATATATATATATATATATATATATATATATATATATATATATATATATATATATATATATATAATATATATTTATTTATTTATTTATTTATTTATTTATTTATTGCGAGAGACACTTGACAGAAATAAAAATTATCATGTTGATCGTTGAAGAAACTGAAAGAGAATTGAATTTGCGAATACTTTAGTAGCAATTTTTTTTTTTTAAATCCGAATTGTACTGGCCAACTCTGTTATGTTTAATTTTTCTTCAAGGTCAATATAATCTCGTGTGTGTGTGTGTGTGTGTGTATATATATATATATATATATATATATATATATATATATATATATATATATATATATATATATACACTGTAATCATCGTTCTATGAAGCTATATAGGATTGGTGCAATATTCACTCAAAAATAAAATTCAGATCTTGACATACACCACTTCAAAGTGGGCGCGATGCCCCCTGCTCAGCAAATTCAATATGGGGTAATTAGGTCATCCAGTAACCTCCCACTCCTCCTCCCGCCTTCCCTCCCAGTTCTCCTTAGCTCTTCCTTCAGTTGAATACCTGCTGACAAGGGCCTCCCCGTGGTTGTAATCAGGAGAGATTGTTTGTTTGTCTGTCTATAAAGTGAAGCCCTTCATGAATATTATATTAAAAATTGAAAGGCTTTTTTTTTTTTTGGTGAAATGTCCTTAGTTCATTTCTGTTCATTTCAAGTTATCTTTGTTAATTTACTTTTTCATCCTTTTGAATATGCTCGTGAACATATTTATTTATTAAGAGGCCTTTCATGTTGGCCATTCTCTCTGTTTCCTCTACAAGGTTGTTTGACTTTCAGTATGTGTGTGCCTGTGTTTCTATCCCATGTCATACATACATACATAATACAGTCCCAAACATGCGAGTCTAATACTTCAATCGCTGGAGCTAATATCTGTCGCAAACAATATTATTTACTGCTTGTATATTCTTCTTAGAAATACAAAGGGCGCAGCCAACGGCTGTCTTGGTGAGTTTCATATATTTTCGTCTTCAAAGGATATTTTTCACTCCCCTTTACTCTTTAAAAGAAATATTTCTTCCCCTCTGAGAAAGCTTTATTGCAAAATCAATACTCTCTCTCTCTCTCTCTCTCTCTCTCTCTCTCTCTCTCTCTCTCTCTCCTCTCTCTCTCTCTCTCTCTCTCTCTCTCTCTCTCCTCTCTCTCTCTCTCTCTCTCTCTCTCTCTCTCTCTCTCTCTCTCTCTCTCTCTCTCTCTCTGTTGTGGACTCTTTGACTTTTCTGTTTGATGATATTTCCCCTCTCTATGTATCGTTTACTTAGCGTCTTTGAACTCGTGGATTGCAGATTTGGGCAATTAGTAAGCTGAAAACACTTTTCTTTAAAAAGCATTTTGGGAATATGACTTGCTTTTGGTATACCTAAACATGCATGCATAATTACGTACATACATACATGCATATATATATATATATATATATATATATATATATATATATATATATATATATATATATATATATATATATATATATATATATATATATATACACCTACCTACCTTCCTACATGCATGCATACATACATACGTAATGAGAGAGAGAGAGAGAGAGAGAGAGAGAGAGAGAGAGAGAGAGAGAGAGAATTCTTAAGGTCGCTTTATCCAAACCTCTTCATGTTCCACTGTAGACCCAACTCCTATAATGTTTGTTTGTTTGTTCCGGTTTTACGTCACGGACTCCCTTTTCAACCAAGGGCTTGGACGGTTACCTTCTTGCGAAGGACTTGTTTTGGCAGATGTAATCGTTATGCTGAGTGCATGCCCTTGCTAACCTCAGACCGTGACGGGGCGCGAACCCTCAACCTGACGCTTCAGAGTCGCGGACGCTACCGCTTGAGCCACAGTGACTACAGACCCAACTCATAGAATGGTTGTATGTAATTACTAATCCTGCTGACTTAAGAGTGGATATTACACAAGATATATTTTTACGCTCACCCTCTAACCTCTAAGTGGTTCTGGCTTAGAATAGCTGTTAAAACACCTTTGAGAGATGGACCCTAGACTTTCTAGGTGATGATCAGGCATCATATCCATAGAGCTACCAAAGGATGGCACATACATGTATACATACATATATGCATACATACATGCATTCTTGTCTTGTACTTTGAGAACGTGACCAGTTGAGGTCACGAAACAAAGAAAGCACTTCATATATTTTTCCTGATGTTTTCGTGAAGTGTCCTCTTCCTACCATATACCTTAAATATATATATATATATATATATATATATATATATATATATATATATATATATATATATATATATATATATATATATATAATTTCTGGGAAGAGATCTGCTACTTCTGTGGGAGCAGCTCTCTCTGTACACTCTTCTCAGAGGAGATATGTGAAGCATTGTGTCTTGTAATTTCAGTAAACTATACACAGTGCTCACACAAGTGTATATATATATATATATATATATATATATATATATATATATATATATATATATATATATATATATATATATATATATATATATATATATATATATATATATATATATATATATATATATATATATATATATATATACACGATTTCGTATCCCTCTCAAGTCAGATGGATGCCACAACTCTAAAATGATTCTCAAGTAGCCAGTTTCACTACAGCTTGAATATCCTCACCTCTTGTGTAATTAATTCCTGCTTGTTCTTCTTTGTGTCGCAAAAATCTGCAAAATATAGAGGATCGAGGGAAGTGCGAATCTCCTCTTTTTCTTCTTCTTGCGAAGTAAGCTGGTATACATGAGGGTTCTGGCATGAAAACTCTTAAGCAGAGCCATTGAATGAGTGTGCGCAGTGAGTAAGCCATACCAGTTGCAATTTGTATATCGGCCTTTGGTGCATATATATATATATATATATATATATATATATATATATATATATATATATATATATATATATATATATATATATATATATATATATATATATATATATAATAACCTTTTCTCTAAAATCAACCTTTCATTAGATATTGTCGTATTATTAAATCTCATTTACATATAAAGAGGCACTTTTCTTTACATTGCAGATCTTCATGAAGTAAGTGTATTATATATCTAGTGGATTTTGAGAATGAGAATTTAATCCTAACTTTAATCAGCTTATTCTCATCTAGCATTTTGAAATATTTATAGGTCGCAATCTTTTTTTCTTTTTCTAAAATCGGTTCGCAGATATTGTTTACATAATGATAGATGGATGTAAGTACATTCGCTCGTAAAAGTTCTAGGGGGTTTCTGTGAGGAAGTCCTTCTCCACTCCTTTCGAGCAGACAAGTATATGGGGACTAAACAAACCATACACGAATATGCGTGGTAACACTGTAGGGTTTGGAACAGACTCGTCTACCTGATATGGGAGGTAAATCGGCAGACAAACCGCGCGCGCGCACACACACACACACACACACGCACACACACACACACACACACACACACACACACACACACACACACACACACCCCCCCCCCCCCCCTTCAAACACATATCATTCCCACAAAGGTTAGTTTAGTAGTCAAAATATAATAAAAAATACAATTTCTTTCTGAGAGGACTGGTGGAGGGATAGCATTGCTTTTAAGTGAAAAAGAGTGAAAGGTTTTAGGTTGAAGAAATAAACTTTGCTATAGAAAGTGAGTTCAAGGAATTTCTTGTTGCTCGCATAAATACCGGGTCAGAGAGCATTATAATAACTGTTGTGCATAACCCACCAAGGAACCAACATAGGCTAGAGGTTTATGAGCATCATCATATAGGTACTATCGAAGTCATGAGCTCAGCTGTTAACATCACACAAGAGAGAGAGTGTAGTATTTTGATTATGGGAGATTTTAGGCATAGAGAGATAGATTGGACAATTTTTGACCCGCACATAGGGGAGGACTCATTTGGGGCAAAATTCCTAGATTGTGTGCAAGGAAATTTCCTACGCCACCATGTACTGGAACCAACGAGGGCCAGGGTAGGGGATGAGTCATCACTGCTTGATCTGTTATTTGAAAATATTGAGAATGAACCACCATCTGGAAAAAATGACCACTGTTTGTTGCTGATGGAGTATATCATCGAAGATGTTGTACCTGAAAGTAGGAGCGCTGAGAAGGACACGTGAAGAGGAACTATCCGAAAGGAGATTAGAACAAAATTAATGAGCCTTTTTGCAGTTTCTGACAGGATGACCTTATTTAACGACATACGTCTACAAGAAATGTATGAAATCTTTTGTGAGGAATATGGGAAGAGAGTAGATTGTTGCATACCTTCCACCAAAATAGGATTTATTCATGCCAGAGAGGAATGGTTCAATAATGAGTGTAAGGCAGCTAAGAAATTAAGAGACGAATTCTGTAAATGGTATAGGAGGAGAAAAAACATAAAGGCCTGCAGACTTATAAAACAGCAAGAAATTATCACCTAAGTAGAATGAAGAGAGACAGAGAGTGATTACGAAAGGGATATTACTAGGAAGGCTAAGGATATTCCCAAACTTTTCCACAGATGTACCAGAGAAAGACTGAAAATCAAAGAACTGCTAGTTTCAGTCAGTATTTACAGCAATACCTCACCTTCTCAGATTGCAGAGATAGGAGATCATGGGCCGGTATTAGAGAACATCATCTCTTCAGCCACAGAGGTATGCAAAGCATTGATGGAGTTTGATGCCCATAAAGCTACAGGTCCTGATTATATATCCCGTTACTTATTTAAGAAATGCGCTAAACCAATATCGTTGGTGCTGTACATCATATTTGAAAAGTGGCTGAAATCTGGGGAGATTCAAAGACGCTGGAAACAAGCGAACTTGGTATCTATCTTCAAAAAGGAAAGGAGGGATACAGCTCTAAACTATACCCCTGTTCCCCTGGCCAGCATAAGTTTGCAAAGTTATGGAGAAGCTACTAAGAAAACACATCTCTCTTCACTTGGAATCCTTCAGCTTTTTGTCAGTGAGACTACATGGCTCCAAAGAAGGCAGATCAACAGTAACAAGCATGTTAGAATTTTATGATGAGGTAAGCAGAATCTTACAGGAAAGAGAGGGCTTGGCTTGAGGGATTGGATATTCCTAGATTTTCAGAAGGCATTTGACACAGTCCCATACGGGAGACATAAAGGAGCTGCAAGTAATGGCGACAATAGGTGGAAATGTCTTGGAATGGATTTCAGCTTCCTTGGAAGGAAGGGAACAGAGGGTTAGAATAAAACACTCATTGTCTGAATGGAGAAAGGTTAAAAGTGAGTTTCCACAGGATTCAGTTTTAGGGCCATTTTTGTTCCATGTATACGTATATAACTTGCCAGAGTGTGTAAACTCATTCTTGAATATGTTTGCAGATGCTGCAAAGATTGTTAAGAAAGTAAGAGACGAGAACAATGGTAGAGAATTTTAGGAAGACCTAGATAGTCTGCATGAGGGGTCAGAATAAGTGGCTAATGAAATTGAATACCTCCAAATGTAAGGTAATGAGAATGGGTACAAGTGCAAGAAGGCCCAAGCTTTGATACTCAACAGCAGGTGCAAAAATTCAAGAGGCGGAGAATAAGAGAGATCTAGAAATAAACATTTTGGCTGATTTGTCTCCGGAATTGCATATAAATACCATATTAAGGACAGCTTATTTGCTTTTGTAGAAAATGTAAGGTTCGCCTTCAGACACATGGATAAGGAAATGTTCAGAATAATTTATGTAAATTATGTGAAGCCAAAGCTTGAATATGCAGCCCCTTTTGGAATCCGCTCTTGAAAAAAGAATATACATAATCTGGAAAGATGTTCGAAGACAAGCCACTGAAGCTTGTGTCAGAAATACCCAATCTCAGTTATGAGGAGAGGCTGAGGGAATTAGACTTACTCGAAGCTAGATGGATGAGGGGGAAAATGGTGACGGATTTTAGATTCATTCATGGTTTTGACAGAGTGGATGGGGATCAATATTTTTATATGGCTGGCTCTAGAACTAGAGGTCATAGTTTGAAGCCTCGTAAGAAAACTTCTTTGCAGGATGTAAGGAAGTATTTTTGTAGTGTCAGAATAGTTGATGATTGGAATTCGCTTACCAAGGAGGTAATTTAATGCTAGCTCAATTTATAGTAAGCACAATTAGGTATTTACACACATGAACCTCTACTAATTTTTGAGTGTCAATACATGTACTGCGACACTGACGTATATTACCCTGTGTTGCTCAAGCCATTCACTATTTTTTTTTTTTTGACAGCAAAGAGCTATCTACTCTGCGGAGGCTGCTATTTATTTGCCTCTATGACGAATCAACTCCTGAAATATCTTTATTGATAAACATTATCTTGAGGGAATCGATAATAGTGAACTGGAAGCGGATTAGGTAAGGCTATCTGTATCTACCTAAAATATGAATCGATATTAGGAAAAGTATAAAATATAAATTATATCACGCACTTGGACAAGTTAGCACCCTACAGAAATTTTATGACATAGTTTTCCTAAATTTCTCTGGTCGTTTGTCTAGGTCTAGCGGTTCTCAACCTTTTTTTACCCATGGACCCCTTTTCTCTTATTTTTTTTATGGACCCCTTCATAGCTATTCGACAAAAGACAAGCTTATTCTGTTTTTCACTAACAAATTGTAAAGGTATTATATTAATAATCAAAGAAATAGTAAAAGATTATGCTTTATTTTGATTGAAAACTAATGTAATTGGAAAAAAGATTTTAATGCTGAAGCGGGGAATTTCTGAAAAATTAACGTATGTATGTACTAGGAACATTTTACTATCTCTTACCTTGTCACGATGGACTTCAACATAAAACTGAAGTGAACTGTTTTTGTTGTTGTTTGAGATTAAAACTTGTGTTGGCACGGGCCCTTGTCCAAAGGACGGCCCGTAGGTCAAAGGTTACAACTCTTGAGTTGTTTTATCACCTTGGTGGTTCGATAGTTTGCAAGGTGATGAGATGGTTGTCAAGTAATTTCTTTACTATTTGGGCTGCATGATCTGTCGCATTGGGGTGTTGTAGACCCATGTTTAATCCGTTCCTTAAGTTGTTTGTCTTTGGACATTCTAATAGATAATGCAGCAGGGCCTTATCAGATGTCTTGCCACAGTGTGTGCACTCTTTTCCAGGGTTCTCAATAATTTCCCAGCAGCACTTGCAGCCGAGCCTGAGCCTAGCTGTTGTGACAACCAGACTCCTTGGGGGTGTACTCGTATACAGGTGAGGGCTCAAGTTTTGTTGCTTTCTTGTACCATGTGGCAGAATAGGAGCTTTTGTTAACCCAGTAGTTGTGGTTTTCCTGCTTTGTTTTCTGTAGTGCCAACTTGGTTTTTTTTTATTTGTGTTGCTGTAGGTTGGGTTGTATAGAGTGCTGAATGCTGTGGCATAAGACAGCATCCTTGGCAAGTTGATCTGCGTTGCCGTTTCTGGGGATGTTGATGTGGCTGGGTATCCAGTTGATTGTTACCTGTCTTCCTTGTTCTTGATGTTGAACTAGCAGTGTTTGGACATACCGGTAAAAAAATATTCATACAGAGAAAAATTTAAATGAAATCATTCGGATGTCTGATTTGCTTAACTTGAATCGCAAGAAGAAGAAGAAGAAGAAATAAGCGAAGGGAAAATGGCTTGTAAACAAAGTTATTAGCAAAGTTATGAAATTTACGAACAAAGAAATATAAGCATAAAAAATACTGATATTAATAAAAATAATAATAATAATAATAATAATAATAATAATAATAATAATAATAATAATTATAATGTTGGAAGAGAGAGAGAGAGAGGTCAGTCACCATAACATGAGTCATGAATATAATATTAGATACAGACGAGGTGGGTAAGTTACTGCCTTATGGATAACTTAAAAACTAACTTGATAGCATAGCATAGCATAGCATACGCCACACTCCTCCTAAAGGAAAGAGAGAGAGAGAGAGAGGGGTAAGATTACTTATAAGTTATTGTACGCAACTATTGTCTTCTTTCTATTCTTCCTCTATTCTAAGTGACAGATAGATAGACAAGTTGATATACAGGCCGATAGATAGACAGATAGAGATATATAATTTGAAAGAGATAGATAGATAGATAGGTAGATAGATAGCCAGACAAACTGATGGACAGATATAATACCCATATTCACTACGAACATCTAGAATATACTATTATTATTATTATTATTATTATTATTATTTTTTATTATTATTATTATTATCACGTACTAGGGATTAAGTACTCTTTAAAAATATACACTGACAGATAGCAGATAGACACATACATATACAGATAGACAGATTCTCATAATACACAGATGATATAAATGGCAAGATTATAAAAAAAAAGACTGATTATTATTCATATTATTATTATTATCGTTCACAATTATAATTTCAATTGAAATATGACTAAGCCCTTAACTGAGTTAAATTTAATTATAAAAATAAATGAAAATATATATATATGTAAATAAAAATAAAAATATAAAAACGAAAGTATAAATAACGAAATGAATAACACTTGTATTAATACAAAAATAAATAAATAGAAAAAAAACTATGCATTCTTAACATTTATTACATATTATGAAAAAAAAAATAAAAATAAATATAAAACTCAAAATATATAAAATATTAAAATTTTCTTGC
>JAXCGZ010021216.1:0-15000 GCA_037179515.1 Halocaridina rubra | reverse complement strand
TATTATTATTATTATTATTATTATTATTATTATTATTATTATACACTCTTAAGTGTGATTAAACCAGGACGTTTTATATAGTATATTTATTTATTTTAACATTATGTAGTTCTATCTACCTTGGCTGTTTCCCCCTTTAATTGGGGGGTAGCCGACATCAAAAAAAGAAAACAATAAGGAGATTACTTTGCTTTATGGGCAATGACGAGGGAGCTAGCGACTGTTCAGATGGCACTGCTGGAGTGCCACAGCCCATCCTCCCGGCTCTTCCACAACCTGTGTCGCTTCACAACTGCCAACTCTCCTACTGCCCCTACCACAGGGCTACCTCTGTAAGATGCACCCTGTGGTAAAAGTAGATGCCCATCAGAGCTGCGTCACAATCGCTCACCACTCATTCCTATTCCTAGCACGCTCACTTGCTTCCTTCACATCCACCCTCCTATCATTCAGGGCTCTCCTTACTCCATCCATCCACCCAAACCTAGGCCTCCCTCTAGCATTTCTCCCATCAACTCTCGCATTCATCACATTTTTCAGCAGTCTTTCATCATCCATCCTTTCCGCATGGCCAAACCATCTCAGAACATTCATATCTACTCTGGCTACAATTTCTCTCCTCACACCCGTTCTTGCTATCACCACTTCATTCCTAACCCTATCCAACCGAGATACACCAATCATACTCCTCAGGCATTTCATCTCAAACACATTTAATTTCTATCACCTACCTTCATACCCCATAACTCTGATCCATACATCACAGTTGGCACAACCACTTTCTCATACAAAACTTTCTTAAAATTCATTTCCAACCCTCTATTCTTCATCACCTTTTTACGCACCCAACATTTTACATCCCTCATTCACTCTGTGACACTCTTCTGCTTCCACTCCACCATTTGCAGCTATAACCGAGCCTAAATACTCAAACTGATCAACTTCCTCAAGTGTCTCTCCATTCAACATAACATTCAATCCAGCACCATCCTAATTTCTTGTACACCTCATAACCTAACTCTTTCCCACATTCACTCACAACTTCCTTCTCTCACACACCATTCCAGCTTCTGACACTAACTGACACAGCTTCTCCTCTGAATCTGCCACCACCACAGTATCATCTGCAAACAGCAGCTGATTATAGCTGCCACTCGTTATCATCCCCATCTACCATTCTCAAACCTCGACCACGCACTCGCTCATTCACCTCTCTTACGACTCCATCAGTATACAAATTGAAAAGCCACGGTGACATCACACATCCCTATCTCAATCCCACACTCAGTGGAAACCACTCACTCACTTCATTCCCTACCTTAACACAAGCTCTACTGCCCTCATACATATTCTTCACTGCATGTAACAGTTTACCATTAATTTATTATTATCATATCCTGTATTCTTACCTTAACTAGATAAAAAGTATTCATTTCATCACCAGAGATCTTATCGCAAACTGCAGTCTTAACAATGAAAAATAAAATATTTGTCTAGATTCTAGCACTGACCTCACGGGAGTAAAATGACCCAGTATTTGAACAATGCATTATGGATACAGGAACGGAGAGGAAAGACAGTGAGGAAATTTTGGATTCTTATGCCAAGATAAACTCTGCGATCCACTATACCTTGATCACTCCTCTTGGGTCCGTGGGGATAAAGGGCCACCACCATAGCCTCCCCCCATCACCGCCTTGCTTAGGTCACCCACACGTCAAACATATTTCACAATAACGCAATCCGCGAAGTCAGATAATATCCATTATTGCTTCCTACCAAAACTACAAATGTATCGTAGTTACAAAATAGTCTGGAAAAAAAACTCGCAGGAAATGGAATAAAGGGGGGGGGGGTCTTTAAACTTAGCTTAAAAGCATTGTTTTTTTTATGCCAAGGGGACATGTGCATGCAAGCATTTCCTTTAATACAATATTAAAATGTTCACTTAACATTATATATATATATATATATATATATATATATATATATATATATATATATATATATATATATATATATATATATATATATATATATATATATATATATATATATTATTTCTATGTAACGCATAATGATTATTACTGCCATTTATATTATTCTTTAGTTTACATGAAATAATTGTAAATAACATTTATGTTATTTTGGTAAAGTAATTTTTTTTTTGACAAATTAGTCATTCACAGAATAAATTAAGAGTGAAATATTTGAATATTTTGATGATTCAATGTTGTCCAACCATATAACTGATACCTGCTGTTTGGTGGAATAATAATTAAAAAAATATGTATAGATATTTACAGCTTGCATAAATCTCTCTCTCTCTCTCTCTCTCTCCTCTCCTCCTCTCTCTCTCTCTCTCTCTCTCTCTCTCTCTCTCTCTCTCCTCTCTCTCTCCTCCTCTCTCTCTCTCTCTCTCCTCTCTCTCTCTCTCTCTCTTTCCAGCATATCTGTAGATTAGTTTAACCTGTTTCACTCGAACATTAATTACATATTATTATTTTTTTGGTATTCTTTAGCGTACGGGATCCTAGCCATACACAGAACTGCGTCAGATGCGTTTATTAAATCCATTTGTGTGTGTCTAGCTAACTAACAATATGGTATCCTAGGTTTACACTCTAAGAAATCGGGTCTTTATTTACTCTCTTGTTCATGGAGTTGTAATTCGTTGTGTGCCCACCCTTTATTAGCTCCGTTGGAAGGGGTAGTAGGAATGATATGGTATAGGCACATTAAATGTTTGGGTCATGTCAACTTTTATAGGCACTGAGAGTTAATAATTGTACTAGAAATCATCCCTGCTATTGAAGATCTTAATGCCATTAATCCTTCCTCGATAAGCGCAGTCTATTTGACCTTTGTCGTTGCCAATCAAAGGTCAGAGACCGCGCTAAGGAAGGTAGGTATTTGCCCTGAAAATAAACATAAAAGCTCGCCGCCTGCTTCCTGAGAAAAGAGATTTTCACCTTCGTTTGTTCTTGCCACTGACCGATGGGTGAGCAGATAGGTCAAAAAGAATTATAAAAGAAATAAAGTGAGAAAGAATCATTCATATATATTCTCTACTTATTTCAATATGGTGTAAATTACAATGGGAATTTTATTTTTAGTAATAAAAAACGTTCTGAAGTGGAATTGCTTCATGGACCACCAAAATATCACTGTGGACCCCCAATTTGTTATATTTTGCTTGTGGACCCCCAGGAATATTACATGGACCCCCCCTAGGGTCCATGTTGACCCCGGTTGAGAACCACTGGTCTAGGACATTATCGCCTTTTTTTTTCTTTTTTAATCTTCCTATGCTCAATCACCAAACTAGCCATGTGAATTTAATTTGAGCATAATGATGACTTTGAAATTTGTTTAAATTGTTCAGTTATCATACCTGATAGGGGAGTAGTTTACAATAGTGCCTGAATCTTATATCTCTCTCTCTCTCTCTCTCTCTCTTCTCTCTCTCTCTCTCTCTCTCTCTCTCTCTCTCTCTCTAATATATCTAGATAGGGTAAAAGACTCATTTGAAACATCAGCTCGTGTAATAATTGTCCAGTCCTTAGCTATGAGTTTAATTAATTACTGTCTCAAAGTTTTGGGGATGTACAAATAAGACTCAATTACAAAGAATACAAAAGTTACAAAACTTTGCAGCACGAGTGGCTGTTGGCAACGTAAGAAAATACGAGCACATCTCTCCTGTTTTAAAAGATCTAGAATGGATAAAGATTAGAGATAAATATGTTTTTGATATATGCACCTTTGTTTTTAATATACTAAGAAACAATCTTCCTGATTGCTTGTATAATTTTTCTACAGTAAGCTCAGTTACCGGGTTAACTACCCGTCAAGGGGAAGATTTATTAGTACGAAGGTCTAAAACTGATATTGGCTCAAGAGATATAAACATTCGTGGACCTCATTTATATAATCAGCTTCCCAGTGAACTAAAAAATGCTGGTTCAGTGTATACTTTTAAATATAATCTTAAGAAGTTACTCTTAAAGGAAGATTTTACTTGTAATTTTTAATGGTACACTCATCTTTATGATTTGTTTGTTTTAGTATGTCTATATCGTACACCACAGATGTCTATCTGGAATATATATGTATCTTATTTGAATACCCAATGTACATTGGAAATAAAGGTTTATTATTATTATTTCTCTCTCTCTCTCTCTCTCTCTCTCTCTCTCTCTCTCTCTCTCTCTCTCTCTCTCTCTCTCTCTCTCTCTCTCTCTCCTCTCTCTCTCTCTCTCTCTCTCTCTCTCTCCTCTCTCTCTCTCCTAATATCAAGATTAATTTTGGTAGTACTGTGATCACACCATCTGTATCTGTAAAGAATTTAGGAGTCAATATGGACACTTATCTCTTATATGACGTACATATCAGTCATATTGTCAAGAAGGTAAACGGCGTATTAATGATAATAAATAGAATAAAAGATAGATTCGATAAATCAATGAGAATCATTGTTGTTCAGTCACTAGCCCTTAGTATAATGAATTACTGTTCCAAAATATGGGGCATGACCACTAAACAGCAGCTTGACAGGGTTCAAAAAGTAGAAAATTTCGCAGCAAAAATAGCTACAGGAGGAGCTAAAAAATATGACCACGTCACCCCAATCTTAAAGGAACTAAATTGGTTAAAAATTGAATCCAAAATAGAATTTGATATCTGTGCCTTTACTTATAAAATATGCCATAACTTACTTCCTTCCTGGTTATTTTCTTTTCCCTCTGTAAGTGACGAGAACCCACGTTCTACTCGACAATCTAGAGATCTATTTGTGCCAAGAACAAGAACAGATTTGGGAGGAAAGTCAATAACTGTTAGAGGACCTAGAGACTGGAACAACATCCCAGATGATGTAAAAGACTCCTTATCTTTTCAAGCATTTAAAAAGAAGCTTAAATCTTATTTTTTCAATTCACAATATAATCAATAACTGTAATAGATGAGAAAGATCATTATTTTAAATTTTTTGACAATTTTATTTTTTAGATGTATAAGTTCTCACAGTAATGATTTTATTTTGTATATAGTAAGTAATTTACAGTACCTGGTACTGTAAATTATGAAGAATAACCAATGTATCTTTTGGAAATAAACTTTTTGATTTGATTTGATTTGACTCTCTCTCTCTCTCTCTCTCTCTCTCTCTCTCTCTCTCTCTCTCTCTCTCTCTCTCTCTCTCTCTCTCTCTCTCTCTCTCTCTCTCTCTCTCTCTCGCATGGGTAAGCATGTTTGTTTACGTTCCTGATATTTTAATGGTTTTTCGTGTTTTCTAAACTACCTTTGTGTATTTTATGTACCTCTGTGACCCTGTGAAGTGTTTTAGAACAATGAAAATGTGTCTCTTAAGTTTTTGAATTTATGAACTTAGTTTTATTTTAAGTTAAGATAATCAAATTTTCCCGTAAAGGGCTCACATTTAATTTTTTTCAAATTCTGCGCATGCGCAGTAAGAACATCTACAAGCGCTGCCAGTGGCAAAAGTATTTTAATCTTAGTGTTTTGTATTTTTCATATTATAATGTCTTCTATTGAAAACCTAGTGTCTTTGGAAAACCCTACTTGGGAATTCCTCAATGACAATTATACAAAAATTGAATTACAAAAGCGCTGTCGGGAAATAGGTATCACAAGGGTCTGGCACACGAAAGATAAACTCATTGATATGATTCTTGAAAAGCATAGATCGTCACTAACAAACGATTCAGAGAGTAATGTTGATAACTGTGAATTAGCTCCTCACGAGGAAATGAGAGACATTGAAGAAATGAGAGAGAGAATAAAAGTCAGAGATCTTGTTATCGATAAACTCACAATCACAGTCAACGAGTTAAATGATCGTATCTCTTCACTGGAAGAACAAGTCGGGTTACTTCAGGGAACATACAACTCACAGCAGACGACACCGGAACCGCAGGGTGTAACCCCTACCCGGCCCCTACCTGAGGGAAGCCTGCTTCTGGGTGACACAAACCTCTCCCCTGTCCATATGTCAGACTTGAACCAACAATGCTCCGTTCAAACTTTAGAAGGAGCTAATATAGATCTCATAAATTGTTGGGTCTCAGAGAAACTTCGATGGGCTCCTAAATATTGCATCTTATACTGAGGTATTCAAGACATCCTTAATGGGTCTCAGCCTGTGGATATCCTTGATAGATTGGGTTCTCTCATAACCGATCTCAAGGAGGTGAACGAGGAGATGAGCATACACATATGTGAAGTAGCACCTGTCCTTTGAGTCGAAGAGTTCGATGAAAAGATCAACTATTTCAATAATCAACTAGCAACTTGGAGTGAGACCAATGGGGTTTCAGTTATCAAGACTAATCTGCAGTTCAGGCTTGGTACCGGCGACGTTGATCGGATGTGTTATGATGTAAATGATAAGGGGGATGCTCTCAACAGATTTGGCGTCATCAGGTTATTGAACATAATTGCTAAGCAATGCCCATTCTTCAAACTAAGCAACAACTGGGAAGAAATCATATACCAAACCATACCTACTACATATGCTTCTGTATTGCAGCGGCAACAACGACCGGTCACGGCCAATAACGACAGTCAAAATAACACATACAGGAACAGAAACTACGACCGGCATCGCCAGCTCCCCTCAATAAGAAATAATAATGAAATCAGAAACGCCTCTCAAGAAAGTAGCAACGATCAGCATTCTAGAAGGGATCCTCAACAGCATTCGGATGGACGTCATACCCGGGATTTTCGTCATCAGAATCGTCAAATCCCACCTGGTATTCGAGGATGGAGACGAGAGTCGAGGATGAATCACAGTCTCTATGATCTCGACCAACCACGGCGCTACCCCCAGCGTCCCCGGGAGAGGGAGAAATTGCAGCAGCTCTACAGTCGTCGACAGCCCTGTTCAAACTGTGGGGAAATAAACCATGATCTTTCCCACTGTTGGTTTAACTATAGACTTAAATGTGGTCACTGCCGTGAACATGGCCATAAAACAAGATTATGTTCCTTAAATATATAGCAATCACATTGTAATACAGGCTTATTGAAACATTTCATAAACATACAAAACATCAATGCACAATCACTTTTGGGTAATTTCGAAAATATTGCACTAATGATCAGAGAAAATAACGTGGATATAATGTGTGTTTGTGAAACTTGGCTCCAATCTAATATGCAGTCTGGTTTTGTTGCTATACCTGAGTATTCTTTTTATCGATTTGATGGCGGTAGGGGTGGGGGTGTATGTAAGAAATCATCTAACGGTCTCCCTATTAAAGACCCCTGAAGTCGAGCGACCTCCTCATCTCGAAGACATTTGGTTGACTGTTCAGAGTAGGAAATTCCCTTCATTCATCCTGGGATGTGTATATAGACACCCACATGCACTCAACGACACCTTTGATTACATCTCCGAGGTATTTCGGTAGGTCTGTTTGAGGAGCAAACCTCTCATTATTATAGGCGACTTCAATGATAATCTCCTTCTTCCTAATAATAAAATGGGGAAATTAATTCAATCCCTCCACTTAAATCAGCTTGTGAATAAAGCAACCCGTATCACCGCTAATTCCTCCAGCCTAATTGATCTTATAATTACCAATACACCTAGTTTTATAGTTCACCACGATGTCTTACCTTGTCCTGTAGGAGACCACGAGCTTCTAATAGCTACAGTTAATGTCAGGAAGGAAAAGAGACCGCCAATTTTTAAAACTTTCCGATCTCTTGAGAATTATTCTCAAAATTGTTTCTGCGACACTCTTCTTAATGAATACAACATTTTAAATTCAATACTAACTACAGATTGTGTAAATTATCAAGTTTCTACTTTTACTGATGTTTTCACGAGATGTTTAAATGAATGTGCCCCTCTTACAACCAAAGTCATGACACGCCCTCCTGCCCCGTGGATTGACTCTCAGTTAAAAGAGCAAATGAAAAGGAGAGATGACCTCCTAAGGCAATTTAAATCTGATAGACAAAACTCCGAGATGGAAAGAGCCTATAGAAGAGAAAGAAACCTTACTAAAACAATGTTGTCCGAAAAGAAGAAAAATCATTTCAGGGAAGAATTTTCCAAGTATAAGGGAAATATCAAAGGAACTTGGAATGTTATAAAAAGAATAATTCCTGCAAATAAGGAAATCTTAGAAAATTCTGACCTTCTCAGTGATAATGTGGAAAAGCGAGTGAATGATTTTAATAAGTATTTTGCTGAAATAGGTAAGTCCACATATGAAAAGTCCAAAGATAATAATGACTTGATTATTAATCAACCACATAATTGCCAGCCTCCAGCTGAAAGAAATATTATCAATAATTTTAGACCGCACCCAATCGATTTAGTCACACTTATTCTTATCATAAAGAACCTCAAACCAACAAACTCTTGTGGTTCCGATGGGATACAACTTCGCTTCCTAATTGACTCATTGCCAGTTACAGTATTTTTCATTTTAGTCATTGTTAATACATCCATTGCTACAGGCAGTTATCCTAACCTCTGGAAGCATCCCTATATCATCCCCGTTTTTAAGAGTGGAGATACTAATAATGTTGAAAATTATAGGCCAATCTCTCTTCTCAGCATTCTGTCTAAAATACTTGAGAAGGGAGTTGCCACCCAGTTGATAAATTTCCTTGAATCAAATTGTCTATTATGTGAAGAACAACACGGTTTTCGGCCTAAACTTTCGACCGAGACGGCCCTACTTAAAATTACTGATAAAATTTATAGTAATATTGAAAATAAGAAAATATCACTTTTATTATTGTTAGATTTGTCTAAAGCATTTGACAGTGTACACCATCAAATTCTAATGAGAAAACTTTCCAAAGTTCATGTTGACTCATTTTGGTTCGAAAATTATCTGAAAGATCGAATTCAATCAGTTCGAATGGGCTCGACTCTCTCTTCTTCTTTAGATATCAGTTTTGGCGTTCCTCAAGGTTCAATTTTGGGTCCTCTGCTTTTCTTAATATATGTTAATGATTTACCTCAATTTATAAGAGATTGCCTACTTGTTATGTATGCTGATGACACCCAGATTATGCTTACTGGTGACATTGATAGAATTCCTGAATTCTTAAAAAGGGCTGAAGATATATTAAACTGTGCCAAAAGTTATTTTAACAGTAATGGTCTTTTACTGAACGAAAATAAAACTAAATTCGTTATTTTTGGATCAAATCAATACCTGTCCCGCATTCCTGAGAACATCAGTATAAATTTCAACAATGTTTCACTCTTCCCATCTAATAAGGTTAAAAATCTAGGAGTTATTATGGACAGTACCATGACATTTAATTTTCATATCGATGAACTACATAAAAAAGTGAACGGGACCCTTATTTACTTGAACAGAGTCTATGAAAGATTCGAGCCTGATTGTAGGGTAACTGTAGTACAAACATTGATTTTAAGTATTCTCAACTACTGTCTAAGTGTTTGGGGTTCCACGACTAAGACCCAGATGTTATGAGTGAAAAGGCTCCAGAATTTTGCTGCAAGAGTTGCCATAGGGGGGGTGCATAAATATGATCACGTAACTCCCCTCTTTGAGGGATTGGGTTGGCTAAGGATGGACATGAAGTTCATATATAATATCTGTCTTTTAGTTTTTAAAATAAATCATGGAATATTACCGGAATGGCTCTTCTCATTGCCAACAGTTAATCAAGTGCGTATCAATAACGTCAACACCAGATATCAGAATTCTTTTTACGTGCCCAGAACTTCCACTGATATTGGGGCAAGAGCCTTAAATGTAATGGGCCCGAGACTTTGGAACTCTTTACCCGCAAACTTAAGAAGTTGCCAAACATTACCCTCACTTAAATCTCATCTTTTAAATCACCTACTTAATAAGTGATTTTAGTCTCATTATTATCCTCCCATTGGGTAGACGAGGTGTACGTATGCATATTTTAATGTGTAAATTTTTTGATTTTGTGCTTTGCAAATTTGATTTGTTTTATTTTGACATTTTACATTGTAATTTGTAATTAGATTAATTATCATGTAATAGCCATTTTTGATGGAATAAAGTTTTTGACTTTGACTTTGACTCTCTCTCTCTCTCTCTCTCTCTCTCTCTCTCTCTCTCTCTCCTCTCTCTCTCTCTCTCTCTCTCTCTCTCTCTCTCTCTCTCTCCTCTCTCTCTGAACCTATTATGCGATGGTACTGGGCCGTTTGTGTCATTTACCTGAACTCTGAAATAAAAATGAGAGGTATAGGGGTCATGGAATAGGGAGGGGAGGAGAAACTCCAGCCTTAATTGCTTCTACCTGTTTACAGCTCTGAGAGCAAAAGTCATTTCATATGTAATTACGGTGGAATGGAAATTACTAAGTTAACTGTCATTCTTTCATTAGTATTTGTGATTGCTTTGAGAGAGAAAAATCATGTTTTTCTACTGTGCGATGATTTTAGTGCTCTACCACCGCCCGTGTTTGTTGTGCTCAAATACTGTGTTCATCTGCTCATCGAGATTAATGGTAGGTTAAATGTATCCTGTTAGGCACAAAACTGAACAACTTTTCTCCACTTCCTCCTATCCTGGCGCAGAAGATTCGCTTCCTCCGTCTTAATGCCAATCCCCTCCACGACCAGTGTAGCACCCTGACTCCAGTGTCGTCATGGTCTCCCTTGAAGTCTTTTCCCGGTGGTTGCCACTCCAGCTTTTGTCTTCTTCTCTCAAACACCATTTGGTGTACAAGCCCATACCATCTAAACCAATTCTTCCCAATAGTGAGATTTAAGGACGCCACTCAAAGCGCCTATCTGATATCTGCATATCGCTTCCTATGTCCCTTCATAATATCATGAATTAGTCTCAATATCTTCATAGCAGCAACCTGTACTTTACTTTTCAGCTCTTCCGTCTTTATCTACGTTTCAGGTCCATATAACAGGATAGATTTCAATAATATGGAGCACTGGAAGTCTGCCTAATTAGTCTTCCATATTTTTAAAAGAATAAATAGACATTAAACTTTCACACATATACAGTGTTGTTTACGTATTGATTTAAAAACACTCGTGCGTTGTAAACTTAAGAACACTTGAGCAAGATTGCATGATGAGAAATCTCACCCAAATCGTCAATACCCACGGATGTAAGTCTCTTTCTTACAATTTTCTAATACCAGCTTAATGCAAAATACATCACTTATAAATATATTATGGAGTTTAAGTGCATAGATTGCCCTGCCATGTCACAGACAAATAGGAAATAAGGACGGATTGTAAGAGACCATTTTTAATATACTGACAATTTATTCTACATTTTGCACTATAACGAAATGCAAGCCAAAAATAAACAAATTACAAAAAGAAAAGTTATAATGGAGGAAGTTACTTTTGTATCACAAATAAACAAGTAGAGAAGGCAACTGCAGAGATAAACATCTTGTTTTCCTTTATTCGATGATAATTTTTTTATTTTAAGTTCATTAATTTGGTAAAATGTTTATTATGTAAAAGATACGAAGTACCTTTTGTTTGTACGCAAAAATGTCATTGCAAACAATGGCCAAATTAAGAACACAATGGGTAATTAATATTATTAGATAGTATATATAAGAGCAGCAGGGCAAAAAATTAAATACACAGCATGTGATAAAAACAATATTCATATTCATAATACAGCCAACTTATAAATATATACAAAAAGGTTATCAAAGTTAAACGTTATAGATATATTATCAGGATGGTTACTTCAAATAGTAATAGTGAGAAAATATATATTTGCTATCTAAATATTGTGAACATTCTTCAGTACGAACAGTATTTATTGTTCAAGCTATTTAATAGCATGTAATACGTAAATAAATGGGGACAAAGATTGGCAGTTTGAAATTTTAATCATCAACAGAATGCGAAATTCCTTTCCTTTTAGCAGAACTATTTAATGCCTCAATATTTGTCTTTATTAAGCCATGTGGCCTGCCAATATATCTGCCCCCAATAAGATTGCAGTCTTCAATCGTCTCATATTGGTGTGACAACAATTGGCCAAGAGATTAACATATCACCTGCAGGAAGGCTCCCTCCAAAAAACATATGATAAAAAAACACCAGACCTCCATCACACGCAATGTTTAGGAGGAAATACAAAGATACTGAATACGGAAAAGCATCTTCGGCGTCTGCAAATTCTGTAAGATCTCTACATACATAGGTTAGCTCCTTCAGTGAATGTGCAGACGCCAGATTGTATTACTCTGCCAACTCTGAAAGTAAAAACAAAAACATACGACAGATATATATATATATATATATATATATATATATATATATATATATATATATATATATATATATATATATATATATACGTATATATATATATATATATATATATATATATATATATATATATATATATATATACGTATATATATATATATATATATATATATATATATATATATATATATATATATATATATATATATATGTATGTATGTATGTATGTATGTATGTATGTATGTATGTATGTATGTATGTATGTATGTATGTATGTATGTATGTATGTATGTATGTATGTATGTATGTATGTATGTATGTATGTATGTATGTATGTATGTATGTATGTATGTATGTATGTATGTATGTATGTATGTATGTGTATATATATATATATATATATATATATATATATATATATATATATATATATATATATATATATAATTTGTTCATATCATTTACTTAATGTGTGTGTATATATATATATATATATATATATATATATATATATATATATATATATATATATCAAACAACAAATATTAAAAGCTGGAACATGTATACACATGAGTATTAATTATCATTCTCTCTCTCTCTCTCTCTCTCTCTCTCTCTCTCTCTCTCTCTCTCTCTCTCTCTCTCTCTCTCTCTCTCTCTCTCTCTCTCTCTCTCTCTCTCTCTCTGGTGAAACTACTTTTACTTAATTAAATACTCACCAAGTGTGATAGCAACTTGCAATTTAAATCTTAAGTTTTTTATAGGAATATATAGACAGTAAGTATGTACATATGATCTAGATAAGATTCTTTGTATGATGCCAGATCTTCATTTTGATTATTTAGCTATTGATTGAGGTATCATAATTTTCTTAAAATAAGTTAAGAATCTTCATAGTACTTACAAAAAATGGAAACTTACTCTGTCTTTGCTATAGTCTATATGTATTTTATGCATACACCAACTTCATTATTAGATTGAACTAATTGCCACTCAATATATAACACTGAAAAGAAAGATTAAAAAGATTACAAAGAAAGATTAAAAAAAATGTTTGCTTGCCTTAAGTACATCCAGGATAACTACCTCACAGAAGTATTACAAAGCGGTATAAAAAAAATTTCATTTATGCTCTTTATAGTTTCTCATGATATATTATCGAAATTTCACATGTGTGATCCCAAATTTTCCTCGGTGTCATTTAGATCATGCTTTGGTAAGTTTATCAAAAAACAGACTCCCGATATCACATCCTTCAATCTCTTATATATAAATATATATATATATATATATATATATATATATATATATATATATATATATATATATATATATATATATATATATATATATATATATATATAATATATATATATATATATATATATATATATATATATATATATATATATATATATATATAATATATATATATTATATATATATATATATATATATATATATATATATATATATATATATATATATATATATATATAAATGGTAGGAAAAGCCCATTAAATAAAGCAACTAAGGTATATATATATATATATATATATATATATATATATATATATATATATATATATATATATATATATATATATATATATATATATATATATATATAATATATATATATATATATATATATATATATATATATATATATATATATATATATATATATATATATATATATATATATATATATATAAATATATATATATATATATATATATATATATATATATATATATATATATAATAAGTACTTATTAATTTCGTGACCTAAACTGGCCACCTTCTCAAAGTACAATGACAAGAGATACAGCTAACAAAACAGAAGAACAATTGGAAAGAAAGAGACAAAAAACCCGCCAAGGGTACATTTACATGGGATTAAGCAATATCAATCTTAAATGCCCGCTGGGTTAGTCGATAATCCCCACAGACAGGCCGTAAAAGGAATTAAAGTCCATACATGACTAAATTGTAATAACAAGAAATTCTTAATAATAGTAATTAAATATATATATATATATATATATATATATATATATATATATATATATATATATATATATATATATATATATATATATATATATATATACACTCACAAACGCATTTTTTTTTTAAGAGTGTGACACCGGGACAGGCAGAAACTGCCCTCATCATTAAAGGCCCGGGCACGAGAAAATACCAAGACGAAGGAAAAGAAAAAGGTTAAGGGCAAGGCAGAGATGAGGTAATGCCACACAAAGGAAAACGACAGATAGAAAAAAACAGTCAAAGTACAGAGGACCCAGATATATGGAGGACTAGGCTCTGAGATGACGATATATCTGCTCTTTGAAGGATGAAATGTCATAAGAATAAGGAAAGACAGAAATTCATACACATACATACACACACATACATATATACATACGTACATGTATACATACACACATATACATATCAATACATACAATTACATATAAATACATATACACACGTTCATACATATATACAATACACATGCATACACACACACACACACACAAGTTCAAAGACATGCCACGAAACTGGTGCCAGAAATACGCAATCTCAGTTATGATGAGAGGCTGAGGGAATTAGACTCACCATCACTCGAAGCTAGAAGAGTGAGGGGAGATATGGTGACAGTCTTTAAATTCCTTCATGGTTATGATAGAGTGGATAGGGATCGATATTTTGATATGGCAAGCTCTAGAACT
>JAXCGZ010021215.1:17500-66351 GCA_037179515.1 Halocaridina rubra | reverse complement strand
TAGAGGCTAAAAAGGCGAGAGAACTGAAAACAGTTACCTGTAGGGGAACAAACTTGAGAAAAAGTTAACAAACCAAAGGTGATAAAAATTGAAATTGGAATAGGGAGAATTCGCAGGTGGGGGAAAAATGTGAAGCATTCCAATAATAGGAATTCTATATACAAGGTATTTTATGAAGTAAATTTAAAAGTAAGGACTAACTTTTCATCAAGTAACTTTAAAAAAGTAATGCAATAGTGGATTTCAATAGGAGAACAATTAAGACGCCATTAAAGCTAGAAAAAAAAATTTCACCCTTTATCTTTCTTCTGTAGGAAGATTCTGACTCCAAACAAAAAGACTCCAAGTAAGCAAAGAGGCAATGGCTACTAAAAACAAAACTGAAGAAAAAAAAAAGAGGAGGAAAGTGAGAGTCATAAGAATATAGAAAGAGTGAGGAAGAAAAGAGAAAATAATCAGGAATGAGAAAAAGAGGAAATAGAAAAATAGGAAGGAATAAAAAGGAGGAAGAAAAAATAAGAAAAATGAAAGAGAAGCGCAGAAGAAAAGAATGGAAAAAGGAAGAGCGAAGATGGAAGATGAGAGAAGAAAATGCAAGTAAAAGAGAGAAGAAATGAATAAAAAAGAAGAGGGATGAAAAAAGGATGACAGAATAGGGAATGAAGGAGGAATAAAAAAAAAGAAGAGGGATGAAAAAAGGAAGAAAGAATAGTGAATGAAGGAGGAAGATAAACGAAAAGAAAAGCAAAAGATAAAAGAAAGAAAAAGGAAAAGAAGAAAATATAAATAGGAAAAAAGAGGAGAAGAACCTGAAAAAGTAGAAATAAGAAGAAAGAGAAAAAAAGAAAAAAGAAAGCAGGAGAGAAGGAAGAAAAAGAAGAAGAAAAAAGAAAAAGACAGAAAGAAGAAGAAGAAGAAGACGAAAGAAGAAATAAAGAAGAAGAAATAAAGAAGATGAAAGAAAAGATGAAAGAAGATGAAAGAAAAGATGAAAGAAGAAGAAAGAAGAAAGAAGAAAGAAGAAAGAAGAAAGAAGAAAGAAGAAAGAAGAAAGAAGAAAGAAGAAAGAAGAAAGAAGAAAGAAGAAAGAAGAAAGAAGAAGAAGAAGAAGAAGAAGAAGAAGAAGAAGAAGAAGAAGAAGAAGAAGAAGATCTATAAGGAACAGCAATAAAGAGGGCGCGGCAGATTAGATACATAAGGCTCTACTTAAATTAAGGACGAGATACCGTGATAACAGCTAACATTTCTTGACAAGTGGTGCCGTAAGACACAATGACGTAGCATAGCATGTACAATAAGCTTATAATGATCTCTTAATCCATAACAACATCGCCCTTACGGAATATATAGCCAGTCATCCTGACATATTTAAATGTCTTTGACGAGTACACAAGTTTTCAGATATATTATTTTAAATCTTTGTAAAATATTGAATTCATGGTAATGTTAGAATTATAAATAAACAGATTGAGAAATGCATGTAGTATCCACATAATATAAATGAAGCTCATAGAAAACGTGAAAGTATCATAGAACCCTTTTTTATTCCCTGGGAATGAAGAAGACAATTTTTGTACTCAACTGTGGGGGGGGGGGACATATGGCAGGCACTCTTTAAAACACTGGCGCCAGAGAAAGACTGTATGCACACAAATCTAAAACGCATCGAGGAAGGTTGCTTGATTATCAGCGCTCTCTTTTTCATGCGTGTCGTAAAGCCGGAATAAAATCAAGAAGTGAGACAACTATTTCTCACTGAATAAAGATGCTGAGCTTAATATTAGTGTTAGTGATAATATTCAGCGTCGTTTATTTTCTTGGAAGAAAGGAATCGTCGCTGCCTCCAGGTATTTTGACTTACTTTTATATACATTTTGCATGGATACGCACATTAGCACTATTTATGTAACATTTTGTTCTATTAATTAAGCCTTGATTTTGATAAATAATAATAATAATAATAATAATAATAATAATAATAATAATAATAATAATAATAATAATAATAATAATAATAATAATAATAATAATTAATAATAATAACAATAATGATAATAATAATAATAATAATAATAATAATAATAATAATAATAATAATAATAATAATAGTGATAATAATGATAATAATAATAATAATAATAATAATAATAATAATAATAATAATAATAATAATAATAATAATAATAATAATAATAATAATAATAATAATGAAAGTTCTTAAGAATATTATTATTATTATTATTATTGTTATTGTTATTGTTATTGTTATTATTATTATTATTATTATTATTATTATTATTATTATTGTTATTGTTATTGTTATTGTTATTGTTATTGTTGTTATTATTATTATTATTATTATTATTATTATTAGTATTGTCTTTGCATGACATTCATTAGTATATTTGTATATTAGACGAATGCTCTTTCAAGCGGAGCTACGTTAATGATTAATTGATCATTAAATATAATTACATTAAATTTTTTTAAATATATATAATAATTGTTAATCTAAATATGTAAAATAGCCAATTAAATTGAATACAGGTGAAGCAATTATGTTGATTTCATATTATTTAATATTATTAAATCATTAATTTTATTTATAATTTATATTGATGTCATTGGTACTTCCCCTATTGCTGTTGTCAGGAATATGGGGTTGGCCCCTCCTTGGCAGTCTCCCTGCCAGTGACATAGCAATGCCTGACCAAGTTATGGCACTCAGGAAGAAATACGGGGATATATTCACGTAAGTCATCTATCTATCTATCTATCCATCCATCTATATATATATATATATATATATATATATATATATATATATATATATATATATATATATATATATATATATATATATATATATATATATATATCTGTCTGTCTGTCTATCTATCTATCTATCGATCGATCCAGAACAAATTAATGCACCTCAACAGATATGTCGAGTCTTTATCTCTGTTTGTTTATCTATTATTTTTATTAGTATTACATTGAGACTGGCTAAGAAAAGAACTCTCACTAAAAAGAAGACAGTTTGAAGAATACTCAAAATAATAAAGACTTAGAAATATAGCAGGATTGGGCCCTGGGAAGACGACATATTAGCTTTTTGAAAAAAAGTTTGGAAAGACAGAAGCAGGAAGAAGTTCCATAGCCTGGAAGTGGAAGAAAAAAGCAGTCACTGCACTGCCCATATCTCCACACACACAGTGCCTGTGTTACGAGGCCGCTTGCCTTCTGTTACACCGCCTTGCCAGGAGGTGGGACAGAAACTCGCTAATTAATCAGAACAGCGATGGAAGTAGTATTGATAGAAGGTGAAAGAAATGACACCTTCCGAAGAAGAGAAAATAAAATAAAGATTAGAAGTAAGAGCAGTTTCGCTGATTAATGTGATGGCCTTACATTCAACCCTATCAAGAAGATAAGTGATAGAAAAAAGCATCCCAGCTGTGAGAGCAGAATTCTAAGCATGAACGGATAAAACTTTACAATCTTTAGTCAGTGAAATGGGAGGATATATAGGGATATATTTATGCGAATAAAGGTATCTATCTGTGCATATATATATATATATATATATATATATATATATATATATATATATATATATATATATATATATATATATATATATATATATATATATATATATATATATATATATATATATATATATATATATATATATATATAATATATATATATATATATATATATATATATATATATATATATATATATATATATATATATATATATATATTATATATATATATGTATATGTATATGTATATGCATATATATATGTGTGTGTGTGTGTGTGTGTGTGTGTGTGTGTGTGTGTGTGTGTGATTACCTAATTGTGATTACCTAATTGTGTTTACGGGAAAGAGCCCAAAGCTCGTATCTTCCCGTCTCCTGATCGGTTCCATTTTTAGACTTAGTGATATTTATCATACCTGTCCTTGAAACTATGGATTGAGATAGCATTAACTACCTCCTCGCTTAGCCAATTCCAATTATCAACTACTCTTACACTGAAAAAGTATTTCCTTACATCCTGCAAACAAGTTTTCTTCCGAAGCTTCAAACTATGACCTCTAGTTCTAGAGCCAGCCATATCGAAATATCGATCCCTATCCACTCTATCATAACCATGAAGGAATTTAAAGACTGTCACCATATCCCCCCTTACTCTTCTAGCTTCGAGTGATGGCAAGTCTAATTCCCTCAGCCTCTCATCATAACCGAGATTGCGTATTTCTGGCACCAGTTTCGTGGCATGTCTTTGAACTTTTTCAAGCTTAGCTATGTGCTTTTTTAAGTGCGGATTCCAAAAGGGGGCTGCATATTCGAGTTTTGGCCTCACATAGGTTACATAAATATTTCTGAACATTTCCTTGTCCATGTGCCTGAAGGCTGCCCTTACATTTGATAAGAATGCATATGCTGCCCTTACTACGCCATTTATATGTATTTCTGGAGACAAATCTGCCAGTATGTTTACTCCTAGATCTCTCTCATTTTCTGTCTCTTGAAGTTGTACTCCAGCCACCGAGTAGTCAAGCTTGGGCCTTCTTGCACTTGTACCCATTCTCATTACCTTACATTTTGAGGTATTAAATTTCATTAGCCACTTTTCTGACCACTCATGCAGATTATTTAGATCCTCCTGAAGTTCTCTACCATTGTTCTCGTTTTTTGCTTTCTTCACAATCTTTGCATCATCTGCAAACATATTCATGAATGAATTTACAGACTCTGGTAGGTCATTTACATATACAAGGAACAAAAGTGGCCCTAAAACTGAACCCTGTGGAACTCCACTACTAACTCTTCTCCATTCAGACACTGAGTGTCTTACTCTAACCCTCTGTTCCCTTCCTTCTAAGTAAGTTTTTATCCATTCCAAGACATTTCCACCTATTCTAGCCATTGATTGCAGCTTCCTAATAAGTCTCCCATGTGGAACAGTGTCAAACGCTTTCTGGAAGTCTAGGAATATGCAATCTGCCCAGCCCTCTCTTTCCTGTAAGATTTGGCTTACCTCATCATAAAATTCTAATAAGTTTGTTACTGTTGATCTTCCTTCTCTGAAGCCATGTTGCCTCACTGACAAAAAGTTGAAGGATTCCAAGTGAAGAGAGATATGTTTCCTTAGTAGTTTCTCCATAAGTTTGCAAACTATGCTGGTCAAGGAAACTGGTCTATAGTTCAGAGCCGTATCCCTCCTTCCCTTTTTGAAGATAGGTATCACATTTGCTTGTTTCCAGCATCTTGGAATCTCCCCCGACTCCAGTGACTCCTTAAATATGATACTTAGTGCCACTGATATTGTGTTTGCGCATTTTTTAAGCACATGAGGGGATATGTCATCAGGACCTGTAGCTTTATGAACATCTAAATCCATCAGCGCTTTGCATACCTCTGTGGCTGTAAGGTTGATGTTCTCTAATACCGGCCCTTGAGCTTCTATCACTGCAATCTCAGGGGGTGGGGTATTTTCTACTGTAAATACTGACTGAAACTCCTTGTTCAATTCTTTGCAGATCTCTTCGTCCGTCTCAGTGATGCTTCCATCCGCTCTCTTTAGCCTTAAAACCTGTTCTTTTACCTTCAGTTTTCCTCTGATAAAGCTGTGGAAAAGCTTGGGATTTTCTTTAGCCTTCCTGGTGATGTCCCTCTCATAATCTCTCTCTGCCTCTCTCCTTTTACTTAGGTAGTCATTTCTTGCTCTTTTGTAGGTTTGCCAGGCATTTATGTTGTTTCTCCTCCTATACCTTTTCCAGCATTTGTCTCTCCACTCCTTAGCTCTTTTACACCCATTATCGAACCATTTCTCTCTGGCATGAATTACACCTACTTTGGTGACAGGTATGCAGCAATCTACTATCTTCCCATATTTCTCACAAAAGATGTCATACATTTCTTGTACAGATTTGTTGTAAAATAAGGTTCTCCAGTCAATAACTGCAAAAAGCTCATTCATTTTGATGTAATCTCCTTTCGGATAGTTCCTCCTCATGTCCTCAGTGCCTCTACTCTCAGGAAGAATGTCTTCAATGATATACTCCATCAACAACACACAGTGGTCACTCTTTCCAATTGGTGGTTCATACTCAATATTTTCAATATCCAACACATTATCTGTGAACACCAGATCAAGTAGTGATGGCTCATCCCCACCCCTGGCTCTTGTTGGTTCCATTACATGTTGGTGTAGGAAATTCCCTTGTACGCAATCTAGGAATCTTGCCCCAAATGAGTCCTCACCACTGTGTGGGTCAAGATTTATCCAATCTATCTCTTTATGATTAAAGTCTCCCATTATCAAAATCCTACATTTTTTCTCCCGTGCCATGTTAACAACTGAGTTTATGACTTCAATCGTACCTATATGACTTTCCTCATAAATTTCAAGCCTATTTTGGTTCCTTGGTGGGTTGTATACAACAGTTATTATAATGCTCTCTGACCCAGTATTTATGCGAGCAACAAGAAATTCCCTGAACTCACTTTCTATAGCCAAGTTTATTTCTTCAACTTGAATCCTCTCACTTATGAGCAGTGCTATCCCTCCACCAGTCCTCTCAGATCTTTCGACCCTTAGTATTCTGAAGCCCTTAGGAAAAACTGTGACACTGTTTATGTCCTCACTCAACTTAGTCTCTGTAATTGCTACTATATCTGCCTTACTGTTGTGAATCCTATCTTTTAATTCTACTGCCTTACCAGCTAATCCATCAGCATTTGTGTATAACAATCTTAATGAGGCCCCATCCCCTGATCTTCTGTCATTATCTTCTTTATCTCCCCTTTGTCTGGAAGTATTCTGTAACGAAAATTTTTCTTCTCTTCTTCATTTCTTTCATCATTTAACCTTCTTGCCTCTTGCAACAAGTTTTTGATCTTTCCCATCTCTTCCTGTGTTCTGTATCGTCTAATGAACACTTCTTTGCATTCTTGAAGGTGTGTGTGTGTGTGTGTGTGTGTGTGTGTGTGTGTGTGTGTGTGTGTGTGTGTGTGTGTGTGTGTGTGTGTGTGTGTGTGTGTGTGTGTGTGATTACCTAATTGTGATTACCTAATTGTGATTACCTAATTGTGTTTACGGGAAAGAGCCCAAAGCTCGTATCTTCCCGTCTCCTGATCGGTTCCATTTTTAGACTTAGTGATACTTATCATACCTGTCCTTAAAACTATGGATTGAGGTAGCATTAACTACCTCCTCGCTTAGCGAATTCCAATTATCAACTACTCTTACACTGAAAAAGTATTTCCTTACATCCTGCAAACAAGTTTTCTTCCGAAGCTTCAAACTATGACCTCTAGTTCTAGAGCCAGCCATATCGAAATATCGATCCCTATCCACTCTATCATAACCATGAAGGAATTTAAAGACTGTCACCATATCCCCCCTTACTCTTCTAGCTTCGAGTGATGGCAAGTCTAATTCCCTCAGCCTCTCATCATAACCGAGATTGCGTATTTCTGGCACCAGTTTTGTGGCATGTCTTTGAACTTTTTCAAGCTTAGCTATGTGCTTTTTCAAGTGCGGATTCCAAAAGGGGGCTGCATATTCGAGTTTTGGCCTCACATAGGTTACATAAATATTTCTGAACATTTCCTTGTCCATGTGCCTGAAGGCTACCCTTACATTTGATAAGAATGCATATGCTGCCCTTACTACGCCATTTATATGTATTTCTGGAGACAAATCTGCCAATATGTTTACTCCTAGATCTCTCTCATTTTCTGTCTCCTGAAGTTGTACTCCAGCCACCGAGTAGTCAAGCTTGGGCCTTCTTGCACTTGTACCCATTCTCATTACCTTACATTTTGAGGTATTGAATTTCATTAGCCACTTTTCTGACCACTCATGCAGATTATTTAGATCCTCCTGAAGTTCTCTACCATTGTTCTCGTTTTTTACTTTCTTCACAATCTTTGCATCATCTGCAAACATATTCATGAATGAATTTACAGACTCTGGTAGGTCATTTACATATACAAGGAACAAAAGTGGCCCTAAAACTGAACCCTGTGGAACTCCACTACTAACTCTTCTCCATTCAGACACTGAGTGTCTTACTCTAACCCTCTGTTCCCTTCCTTCTAAGTAAGTTTTTATCCATTCCAAGACATTTCCACCTATTCTAGCCATTGATTGCAGCTTCCTAATAAGTCTCCCATGTGGAACAGTGTCAAACGCTTTCTGGAAGTCTAGGAATATGCAATCTGCCCAGCCCTCTCTTTCCTGTAAGATTTGGCTTACCTCATCATAAAATTCTAATAAGTTTGTTACTGTTGATCTTCCTTCTCTGAAGCCATGTTGCCTCACTGACAAAAAGTTGAAGGATTCCAAGTGAAGAGAGATATGTTTCCTTAGTAGTTTCTCCATAACTTTGCAAACTATGCTGGTCAAGGAAACTGGTCTATAGTTCAGAGCCGTATCCCTCCTTCCCTTTTTGAAGATAGGTATCACATTTGCTTGTTTCCAGCATCTTGGAATCTCCCCCGACTCCAATGACTCCTTAAATATGATACTTAGTGCCACTGATATTGTGTTTGCGCATTTTTTAAGCACATGAGGGGATATGTCATCAGGACCTGTAGCTTTATGAACATCTAAATCCATCAGCGCTTTGCATACCTCTGTGGCTGTAAGGTTGATGTTCTCTAATACCGGCCCTTGAGCTTCTATCACTGCAATCTGAGGGGGTGGGGTATTTTCTACTGTAAATACTGACTGAAACTCCTTGTTCAATTCTTTGCAGATCTCTTCGTCCGTCTCAGTGATGCTTCCATCCGCTCTCTTTAGCCTTAAAACCTGTTCTTTTACCTTCAGTTTTCCTCTGATAAAGCTGTGGAAAAGCTTGGGATTTTCTTTCGCCTTCCTGGTGATGTCCCTCTCATAATCTTTCTCTGCCTCTCTCCTTTTACTTAGGTAGTCATTTCTTGCTCTTTTGTAGGTTTGCCAGGCATTTATGTTTTTTCTCCTCCTATACCTTTTCCAGCATTTGTCTCTCCACTCCTTAGCTCTTTTACACCCATTATCGAACCATTTCTCTCTGGCATGAATTACACCTACTTTGGTGACAGGTATGCAGCAATCTACAATCTTCCCATATTTCTCACAAAAGATGTCATACATTTCTTGTACAGATTTGTTGTAAAATAAGGTTCTCCAGTCAATAACTGCAAAAAGCTCATTCATTTTGATGTAATCTCCTTTCTGATAGTTCCTCCTCATGTCCTCAGTGCCTCTACTCTCAGGAAGAATGTCTTCAATGATATACTCCATCAACAACACACAGTGGTCACTCTTTCCAATTGGTGGTTCATACTCAATATTTTCAATATCCAACACATTATCTGTGAACACCAGATCAAGTAGTGATGGCTCATCCCCACCCCTGGCTCTTGTTGGTTCCATTACATGTTGGTGTAGGAAATTCCCTTGTACGCAATCTAGGAATCTTGCCCCAAAGGAGTCCTCACCACTGTGTGGGTCAAGATTTATCCAATCTATCTCTTTATGATTAAAGTCTCCCATAATCAAAATCCTACATTTTTTCTCCTGTGCCATGTTAACAACTGAGTTTATGACTTCAATCGTACCTATATGACTTTCCTCATAAATTTCAAGCCTATTTTGGTTCCTTGGTGGGTTGTATACAACAGTTATTATAATGCTCTCTGACCCAGTATTTATGCGAGCAACAAGAAATTCCCTGAACTCACTTTCTATAGCCAAGTTTATCTCTTCAACTTGAATCCTCTCACTTATGAGCAGTGCTATCCCTCCACCAGTCCTCTCAGATCTTTCGACCCTTAGTATTCTGAAGCCCTTAGGAAAAACTGTGACACTGTTTATGTCCTCACTCAACTTAGTCTCTGTAATTGCTACTATATCTGCCTTACTGTTGTGAATCCTATCTTTTAATTCTACTGCCTTACCAGCTAATCCATCAGCATTTGTGTATAACAATCTTAATGAGGCCCCATCCCCTGATCTTCTGTCATTATCTTCTTCGTGTGTGTGTGTGTGTGTGTGTGTGTGTGTGTGTGTGTGTGTGTGTGTGTGTGTGTGTGTGTGTGTGTGTGTGTGTGTGTGTGTGTGTGTGTGTGTGTGTGTGTGTGTGTGTGGTGTACACATCCACTCCAGGACACCTGGCCAGGTTATTTCGGTTTTGTCAGTCTAGTGCCATATTGATCAAATGAAAATGGTTTTACTTTGAATATTTGCTATTGCATTTATCTTTTCCTGCAAATAATTTTTTTGATCAACGACTGAAGAGAACTATTTTATTTCGACCGTCAACGCTGATACTATGTCGAAAGTGCAGCCAAAGTAGTTGTACGACGCATGTGTCGGCAATATCATTACAGTACTATTATTCCAAGAGTCATGTGCAGCTCCCGAGCCTAGATCACCATGAAACACAAAATCCGATTAGACATTGTATTTCTAACTCTCGCTCTGTCCTTAAATGAGGCTCGGCGAAATCTGATGTTCCGGTTTTAATTCACGGACTCATTTTCTATCAAGGGCTAGGACGGTTGCCTTCTTGCGAAGACTTGTTTTAGCAGTTGTAATCGTTACCCTGAGTGCATGCCCTTGCTAACCTCAGACTATGATGGGGCGCGAACCCTCGACCTGACGCCTCAAAGTCGCGGACGCTACCGCTTGAGCCACGGTGACAGAAATCGGCATCGCTTGTGAATTGATGTTTCAGATTCACTGCTCCAGAGTGACTTGGATACGTGAAATAGACCCTCGACTTTGAAAGAAATAGTATATTCTTGTCAACGTAGTCACCGTGGCTCAAGGGTAGCGTCCGCGACTCTGAGGCGTCAGGTCGAGGGTTCGCGCCCCGTCACGGTCTGCATACTCAGGGTAACGATTGCATATGCCAAAACAAGTCCTTCGCAAGAAGTCAACCGTCCTAGCCTTTGGTAGAAAAGGGAGTCCGTGACGTAAAACTGGAACAAACAGCAAGTATATTTTCGTGTCAACATTATCTCTAGTGAAACTGCAATCCGCTTACTTTTTTTATTTCTAGATGGCGCATTGGGATGCGAACATACATCTTTATATGTGAATATCAGCTCATCAAAACAGCTTTGAGTAAAATCGAACTCGCAGACAGACCTGAATTGTATAGCTTTGATGTTTTCACCGAATTCAATAAGATAGGTACATCTGATGCTTTTTTTCAACATGACGTCCTATCCTGCTAAACGGCGGTTTACACGGTCAAACGGTTCGTCGAACGCGGTTCGACACAAGTATTTGAAGTGATGTTCGAACGTGTGAACGGGGTATTTGGTTGTCGAACACGTTCGACAATCGTGTTCGACAACCAAATACCCCGTTCACACGTTCGAACATCACTTCAATCCCTTGTCTGTCGAACCGCGTTCGACGAACCGTTTGACCGTGTATACCGCCCTTAATACGTCAGTAAAGTATACTTTTTTTTTCAATAAGGTCATCGTATGCAGGTGAAATATGCATTATATTATCCTATTATTGCAAAATGGGCACCATCTACCATTGAAGGTAACTACCTGTCTACATGTGGGCAAAATCTATAGAGATACCACAGGGGTTCTTCATACCCTGGGGACCCGTCTTAAGTACTTGGTCAGCTTTTCTGTGACACTTAAGAAATTTTCAAGTGCTCTTACAGGACGCAGATAGTATCATGGGCATATTGGATATATAATAAAAACAATTATTTATAGTAACCGCAAAGATCAAGCCTCATGTTCAAACCAATATATTATGTACAAAATTGGACGTACAGTCACTGAGCGGTATCTTCGCTTTAAAAAATTATGTAAATAAGTGAGTGTGTATTGAAAATACAGACCAGAATATTTTTAAAATTGTTCAGTATTTCAAATTCTTCTGTATATAGACTGAAATGATAATATATAAATAATATATAAAAATTTTAATAATAACAATAATAATAATAATAATAATAATAATAATAATAATAATAATAATAATAATAATAAGAATATCAATAAAAATAGCAATGACAGCTATCATTGATGATGATGATGATGATGATGATGATGATGATGATAACAACAACAACAACAACAACAACAACAACAACAACAACAACAACAACAACAACAACAACAACAACAACAACAACAACAACAACAACAATAACAATAACAATAACAATAATAATAATAATAATAATAATAATAATAATAATAATAATAATAATAATAATAATAATAATAATAATAATAATAATAATAATAAAAATAATAATAATAATAATAAAAATAAAAATAAAAATAAAAATATTGGAAATAAAAATAAAAATAAAATTGAAAATAGAAATAATAATGATAATAATAATAATAATAATAATAATAATAATAATAATAATAATAATAATAATAATAATAATAATAATAATAATAATAATAATAATAATAATAATAATAAATAATAACAAATAATGATAAATAATGATAAATAATAACAAAAAATAATAAATAATACTAAATAATAATAATGATGATGATGATAATGATAATGATAATGATGATGATAATAATAATAATAATAATAATAATAATAATAATAATAATAATAATAATAATAATAATAATAATAATAATAATAATAATAATAATAATAATAATAATAATAATAATAATAACAATAACAATAACAATAACAATAACAATAATAGTAATAATAATAATAATTATAATAATAATAATAATAACAATAATAATAATAATAATAATAATAATAATAATAATAATAATAATAATAATAATAATAATAATAATAATAATAATAATAATAATAATAATAATAATAATTTATTATATTTATCATTATTAAAAACAAAAGCAAAAGTAAAGCCGTACTCATAATATAGTTATTTACTTATATGAAAAACCAAAAATAAAAATTCACTATTTTGCTTACTCGGCTTTGATAAAAGGAAAATTTGTATATGATTTCCGTGCAATTCGAATATTTCTTTACTGATAGTATGGCAAAGGATAAAGTAGATAAGTTTTTCTATAACACTTTTCAGAAAGGGAAATAATTCTTTATGAAATACTTGACAATTAACATCAAGTGCTCACTTATCGCAAATGAGCGCAATAAGAATCTCTTTATGAAGTTTCCATGAAGCACTTTTGATATATGCAAATACTCCTTTATGCAATTTAGCAAGTGATATTGACAAAAATTTTCCGTGTAAATTTCGGTGGTATGTAATAGTGTTGAGTGTCCTGTTTCTCAGGTATCGCCAATGGCAATGGTAGATTTTGGATGAACAATCGTCGCTTTGCTCTTCGTCATTTGAGGAGCCTTGGAATGGGAAAAGCTACGTACGAGTCAGTGATACAGTATGAAGCAGAAAGTTTGATCAAAGACATGCAAAAATTGTCAGGAAAGCCAACTGAATTGCCTTGGTCCATCAATGTTGCTGTTCTCAATGTCATTTGGAGAATTGTTGCTGGTAAAGAAATTTCTAGATCGATAAAATAAGCCTCGTTGTCTATGTCTATCTCGGTGTTTACATTTAGCTTTGCTGTGATCAAGGGAGCATTAAATCATTAGTCAGCAGCTTTTGATATGAAATACTAAATCTTTCATCCTGAATTTTAAGAACTAATTATATTAATTTATATAACCATATAGTGTTAAAAAAAAACAGCCTGTTTTGTTCATTAAGATTGGAATCCATAAAAATATATTCCTCTAAAAACTCTAACTTGCTAAGCATATACAAATATTTTTCTAATTTACCAAATATTGATTCTCAAGACTAAATTGGTCAGTATCTTTTGCTGTAAAAGATTAAATATAAGGTGCACATCTTGCTCTGAAAAACTCGATACTTCAGTGGTCTTTACAAATGTAAAATGAAATTAATCAGCGTATATTATTATTTAAGAATAACAGTCAGAAGACCCACAAATCAATAATACGGACTTTTAATGAAAATGTCTTCATAATAATCATCATATCAGTAGCATAAGAACTTATCAAATTATACTACATTCATTTCTTGAAAAGGAATCTTAAAACTAATTCTAATTTTCAGATCGAATCTTAATATATTATGAGAAATATGAAGCTATTTTTTTTACTTCAACATCTTTACGTGTTTTCAGACCGGCGTTATGATATTGATGATGAAGAGGTTCTGGAGTTCCAAGAACTTATCAATAGAATTTTTAAAGAAGTAAGTCCAGTTGTACTCTATTACGACATGTTGCCTTGGCTTCCAAAATTGATACCAGCGTCACTGAATAAGATGCTTGGGGTTAACGAATACTTTTCAATAAGTCAACAAACACTCAAGAGAATGAAGGTATGCTTTATTCATTTATTGCTTGTTTATAACATACACTAACTTATTAACTAAGTTATGTATTTATTTCCTTAGCGAACACATTGTTGAGAATATTTTTTTTTTCTAATTCCTCGGTAATAAGTGTTATTTCCCAATTGCTTATGCATTTGGTAAATTAAAATGACCTTGTCTTTTGTCTTCAAACCTTGCTTTTGTGATCTGAGTAACACAGTTTTTTTTTATTTCAAGTCTTTCCAACACATTCCAAGTAGATTCAATGCTGAGTACCTGGAGAGAATTTTTTTTAGTATAAAAGAATATTCAAATACTTTCTAAAATTATTTAGAAGTTACGAAAATTTTCATAGTCATACAGAGCGATTCATAACCTTATGCTAGGGAGGTCTAAAAACAAGTAATAGTCCAGAAAAATTCATCACATTAAAGTACTGCTAAAACAGCAGAAAATGGAAACCATGCATGTCTCACACCAGCAATCTTGAAGGAGCAGCAATGCTACGAGTTCAGTTTCAAACTAAAGTTCCTCCAACTCATCTTGCTGATGACGTACAAGCTTGTCTCTTGAATACCGATCAATATCACGGTCTTAGAAGTCTTAGCCTCCTCTTTCTCACAAAGGATTACTCCACTGGGTTCGGCGGGGGTGAGGTATGGTGAATTGCTAGGCCATTCAGTTCGAAAAACTCAATCCCTGAAGCAGTCATCAGAGTCTGTAATGATAAGCTTGCACTATATGGAGAATTTTTCTGGTGCCCCGGAGCCAAAGTTCGTATGGTCGTGTCATATTCCTTCATCTAATTGTCAGTGACCCAACGTTCCTATTGGCCCAGTGTATTGACGACTTGCTTCCGGATAATGATAGTAGCTTCAGTTCCCATGACCTCACGGTAGGTAACTGCCCAAATTCGGTCAGCAACACAAATAGCTACACTCTTGCTAAGTGTAAAAACCATAAGGAGCAGGCAATATATATGGAAAACAATGCAGAAGAAAGTTGAAAATTATTTATGCAAAATACACGCCTTTCTGTCTATTCCCTTGCAAAAGGTAATTTACCACCCTGTACATATGGGGAGGCTCATCACTCAGCACTTCAGCTTACTTTTAGCTGGCAAATTGAACTCAGATATTTATATGATTTTATCAAAGATGACATTAAGAGCTGCAAGCATTCCCAACGGACTCTGCTATGTATGTAATCAATTTATCAAAACAATAGAGAAAAAGTACTCTGTTACAGCATCTATAAACGTGTGTGAAGCCTGTAAGGCTTATATCGGCAGGCCTGTCGGGGGTGTAGACCAACCATATGCACCTCATTTTACCTGCTAGCACTGCAAAAATCTCTAGAAGGTAATACTGATAAATTTTGCTTACTTGAATAGCAAGATTTTATAGTGTGCAAATTTTAGACCTGTTAAGCTGATTTTCTATTTTGTCTTAATGCTCGATATTTGAAAAACATCACATACTACATACTTAACATGAATTTTTTACACACTACTTGTGGACCATGTAAATTTATTCTTCATGAAGACTTTTATATTCCTCTTTTGCAAGATGGTATAGAGGAAAACAGAGCCATGACATTTCCTCATATATGAATCTGAGGTGAACCCAATGACCACTCAAGCAATTGTTACTTAAGTATGTTGGATCCTTCCAAACGTCGGGCTGGCAAGAATGCGTGTACTATCATGTATCGGGACCTTCCGGCATTCATTGCGTTATTGCCACACTACCCTAAGTAGCAACTCTCCAAGAGAGAAATGCAAACTACCCAGACTAAAGACATCTCAGTGATTTGAGCAGAAATCTTAAACAAACAAAGTCGAATGCCGAGCTTTTGACATCAACGTTTAAGGAGTGGGATTTGTTAGATGAAAGTGTGCAATTCGCAGAGCACATGAAACGTCACTAACATTTTGCAGACTTCTTCACTCATCAAGATGGGTTCTGCATATGCTACATGGTATCCGGTCAGTGCAAGGCAATTGGAATTGCCTCTATCCTGAATGACTGCAGTAGACATTGGGCTGGCAAGTGTGCATCTGCCGATATGTATTCGGACCTTCTATCAGCCATCACCGCGGTGCCACATTGCCCTTAGCTCCCTATTTCCATTCCACAAGAGAGAAAGCAGCCTTCCTCATAAGAGGAAACAGACGCTGAAGTTCCAGATTACTATTTCAGAGGTGCACCTGGTGAGAGAAACCCATACTACCTCATCTTGATCAGAGAACAAGGTCTACTAAAGTCGAATACTGAGTTTTTGACATCTAGGCTCTACTTATGGCATTTGTTAAATGAAATTGTGCTAGTCGTAAGTCAAAGAAATAGTCGCCGACAATTTTCAAGCATCTTCACTTATCAATATGGGCTTTTGCTTCTACCACAATATATTCGATCTGTGCAAGGCAATTGATATTGCCCGTAACTAGAACGAGTGACACTCCTTCATTGATAACTCATCCAGAAGCCTCTAAACTGTGTTGTTCCATAGCAGAAATAAATAAGTGCCTGTTCCCGAGGTGCAGTGGTGCATCTCAAAGAGTGATATCGACAACTCCTTGCCAGAGGCCTTGGAGTATGGTGAGTATAGCTAGGAGGTTATCCGAGACTTCAAAAATTACATTCCAGATGGCTCTTCAAGGAGGCTTTACCAATTCTCCCTTATATGTTTGCGTTGGGACAACAAAGACACTGCAGCGCACCACAACAATAAGCAATGGCCACAGATGACCATGTTCCCTATTGGGAGACACCATGTCACGTCTGATCCAATAATGGGCCCCAAGAAACTGCTGTTCCACCATGGCATACAAAATTGGGTTATATTGAACAATTTGTCACAGCTCTAGCTTAGTGACCTTTGACACTTCTTTCCTAATTTGTCTGAGACAAATGTCAATGCTAGTGTAAATGTTGGACCAGAAATAAAAAAAAAAATCCTAGATTACGCCAAAATCCCAGAAAGTCCAGGAAGAAGAAGAAGAAAAAAAAAAAAGCTTGGGACAGCTTTGTCGCAGGGGTTTGGGGCTTTTTAGGCAATCACCAGGCTGAAAATTATGTGGAACCGGTTGGAGCTCTGGTAAAGAATTACGATAGAGTGGTTGGCAGGATGTTTGTGAAAATTCATGTCCTTGACGTTCATCTTGATAACTTCAAGGAGAACATGGAAGCATTCTTAGAGGCGAGCTTTTCTTCCCACATTAGTGGTTTTGAACCTGTGAGCCATGGCTCACTGGTGGGCTATGGGCAGTTCTCTGATGGTCCACGGACATTTTCTAAACTGGTAAATGCATGCCAGTACTTAAGTTCATAATTGAAAAGGTGTAATTAATGTTTTATTTATAATGTGCATGATTTATACATAGCATATGTAGGGCAGTGCTTAAGTCTAGAAATTAGAAAGTTGAACTAATAAAGGTTTTTGAAAATGCTTTATAGTGATTTTATCATCGCCATTACACATTTCTGAAGGGCAGTGTGCCTTGAGTATTTATGGATGCCAAAACTGGGTCATGGGCACAAAAGCGCTGAAAACCACTGACATAAATATACTGGAGTCTGAATGCCGCTACCAAGGAGTTATAACAAAAACATGGATGGATGGATTCGATTTTACGTCACGAACTCCCTTTTCTACTAAGAACTTGTTTTGGCAGAAACATGGCCCAAATGAGATTGGGAATTGAATTAAATGCTAAAATGAAGCCACGAGTTGGGGAATCTGTAATATGAACATAGTGGCATTCAGTTAGAATGCGTTCATTCCTAAGTATAGCAGATATAAGCTATAAGGTTGGATTCCTTTTAACCTTCTGTGGTGTAGTGGTAGCGACTTGACTTAGTAATCATAAGTCCTAGGTTCGAGTCCCGGTCGGGGTAAATAAAAAAAAATGATTCATGTTTTCACATATGTAATGTGCTTATCTGGTTATTTCATGGCCCGAATGAGATTGGGAATTGAATTAAATGCTAAAATGAAGCCACGAGTGAGGTTGGGGAATCTGTAATATGAACATAGTGGCATTCAGTTAGACTGCGTTCATTCCTAAGTATAGCAGATATAAGCTATAAGGTTGGATTCCTTTTAACCTTCTGTGGTGTAGTGGTAGCGCCTTGACTTAGTAATCATAAGTCCGAGGTTCGAGTCCCGGTCGGGGTAAAAAAAATGATTCATGTTTTCACATATGTAATGTGCTTATCTGGTTATTTCATGGCCCGAATGAGATTGGGAATTGAATTAAATGCTAAAATGAAGCCACGAGTGAGGTTGGGGAATCTGTAATATGAACATAGTGGCATTCAGTTAGAATGCGTTCATTCCTAAGTATAGCAGATATAAGCTATAAGGTTGGATTCCTTTTAACCTTCTGTGGTGTAGTGGTAGCGCCTTTACTTAGTAATCATAAGTCCTAGGGTCGAGTCCCGGTCGGGGTAAAAAGAATGATTCATGTTTTCACATATGTAATGTGCTTATCTGGTTATTTCATGGCCCGAATGAGATTGGGAATTGAATTAAATGCTAAAATGAAGCCACGAGTGAGGTTGGAGAATCTGTAATATGAACATAGGGGTATTCAGTTAGAATGCGTTCATTCCTAAGTATAGCAGATATAAGCTATAATGTTGGATTCCTTTTAACCTTCTGTGGTGTAGTGGTAGCGCCTTGACTTAGTAATCATAAGTCCTAGGTTCGAGTCCCGGTCGGGGTAAAAAAAATGATTCATGTTTTCACATATGTAATGTGCTAATCTGGTTATTTCATGGCCCGAATGAGATTGGGAATTGAATTAAATGCTAAAATGAAGCCACGAGTGAGGTTGGGGAATCTGTAATATGAACATAGTGGCATTCAGTTAGAATGCATTCATTCCTAAGAATAGCAGATATAAGCTATAAGGTTGGATTCCTTTTAACCTTTTGTGGTGTAGTGGTAGTGCCTTGACTTAGTAATCATAAGTCCTAGGTTCGAGTCCCGGTCGGGGTAAAAAAAATGATTCATGTTTTCACATATGTAATGTGCTTATCTGGTTATTTCATGGCTCAAATGAGATTGGGAATTGAATTAAATGCTAAAATGAAGCCACGAGTGAGGTTGGGAATCTGTAATATGAACATAGTGGCATTCAGTTAGAATGCGTTCATTCCTAAGTATAGCAGATATAAGCTATAAGGTTGGATTCCTTTTAACCTTCTGTGGTGTAGTGGTAGCGCCTTGACTTAGTAATCATAAGTCCGAGGTTCGAGTCCCGGTCGGGGTAAATAAAAAAAAATGATTCATGTTTTCACATATGTAATGTGCTAATCTGGTTATTTCATGGCCCGAATGAGATTGGGAATTGAATTAAATGCTAAAATGAAGCCACGAGTGAGGTTGGGGAATCTGTAATATGAACATTGTGGCATTCAGTTAGACTGCGTTCAATCCTAAGTATAGCAGATATAAGCTATAAGGTTGGATTCCTTTTAACCTTCTGTTGTGTAGTGGTAGCGCCTTGACTTAGTAATCATAAGTCCTAGGTTCGAGTCCCGGTTGGGGTAAAAAGAATGATTCATGTTTTCACATATGTAATGTGCTTATCTGGTTATTTCATGGCCCGAATGAGATTGGGAATTGAATTAAATGCTAAAATGAAGCCACGAGTGAGGTTGGGGAATCTGTAATATGAACATAGTGGCATTCAGTTAGAATGCGATCATTCCTAAGTATAGCAGATATAGGCTATAAGGTTGGATTCCTTTTAACCTTCTGTGGTGTAGTGGTAGCCCCTTGACTTAGTAATTAGAAGTCCTAGGTTCGAGTCCCGGTCGGGGTAAATAAAAAAAAATTATTCATTTTTTCCCATATGTAATGTGCTTATCTGGTTATTTCATGGCCCGAATGAGATTGGGAATTGAATTAAATGCTAAAATGAAGCCACGAGTGAGGTTGGGGAATCTGTAATATGAACATAGTGGCATGCAGTTAGAATGCGTTCATTCCTAAGTATAGCAGATATAAACTATAAGGTTGGATTCCTTTTAACCTTCTGTGGTGTAGTGGTAGCGCCTTGACTTAGTAATCACAAGTCCTAGGTTCGAGTCCCGGTCGGGGTAAAAAAAAATGATTCATGTTTTCACATATGTAATGTGCTTATCTGGTTATTTCATGGCCCGAATGAGATTGGGAATTGAATTAAATGCTAAAATGAAGCCACGAGTGAGGTTGGGGAATCTGTAATGTGAACATAGTGGCATTCAGTTAGAATGCGTTCATTCCTAAGTATAGCAGATATAAGCTATAAGGTTGGATTCCTTTTAACCTTCTGTGGTGTAGTGGTAGCGCCTTGACTTAGTAATCATAAGTCCTAGGTTCGAGTCCCGGTCGGGGTAAATAAAAAAAAATTATTCATGTTTTCACATATGTAATGTGCTTATCTGGTTATTTCATGGCCCGAATGAGATTGGGAATTGTATTAAATGCTAAAATGAAGCCACGAGTGAGGTTGGAGAATCTGTAATATGAACATAGTGGCATTCAGTTAGAATGTGTTCATTCCTAAGTATAGCAGATATAAACTATAAGGTTGGATTCCTTTTAACCTACTGTGGTGTAGTGGTAGCGCCTTGACTTAGTAATCATAAGTCCTAGGTTCGAGTCCCGGTCGGGGTAAATAAAAAAAAATGATTCATGTTTTCACATATGTAATGTGCTAATCTGGTTATTTCATGGCCCGAATGAGATTGGGAATTGAATTAAATGCTAAAATGAAGCCACGAGTGAGGTTGGGGAATCTGTAATATGAACATAGTGGCATTCAGTTAGACTGCGTTCAATCCTAAGTATAGCAGATATAAGCTATAAGGTTGGATTCCTTTTAACCTTCTGTTGTGTAGTGGTAGCGCCTTGACTTAGTAATCATAAGTCCTAGGTTCGAGTCCCGGTCGGGGTAAAAAGAATGATTCATGTTTTCACATATGTAATGTGCTTATCTGGTTATTTCATGGCCCGAATGAGATTGGGAATTGAATTAAATGCTAAAATGAAGCCACGAGTGAGGTTGAGGAATCTGTAATATGAACATAGTGGCATTCAGTTAGAATGCGATCATTCCTAAGTATAGCAGATATAGGCTATAAGGCTGGATTCCTTTTAACCTTCTGTGGTGTAGTGGTAGCCCCTTGACTTAGTAATTAGAAGTCCTAGGTTCGAGTCCCGGTCGGGGTAAATAAAAAAAAATTATTCATTTTTTCCCATATGTAATGTGCTTATCTGGTTATTTCATGGCCCGAATGAGATTGGGAATTGAATTAAATGCTATAATGAAGCCACGAGTGAGGTTGGGGAATCTGTAATATGAACATAGTGGCATGCAGTTAGAATGCGTTCATTCCTAAGTATAGCAGATATAAACTATAAGGTTGGATTCCTTTTAACCTTCTGTGGTGTAGTGGTAGCGCCTTGACTTAGTAATCATAAGTCCTAGGTTCGAGTCCCGGTCGGGGTAAAAAAAAATGATTCATGTTTTCACATATGTAATGTGCTTATCTGGTTATTTCATGGCCCGAATGAGATTGGGAATTGAATTAAATGCTAAAATGAAGCCACGAGTGAGGTTGGAGAATCTGTAATATGAACATAGTGGCATTCAGTTAGAATGCATTCATTCCTAAGTATAGCAGATATAAACTATAAGGTTGGATTCCTTTTAACCTTCTGTGGTGTAGTGGTAGCGCCTTGACTTAGTAATCATAAGTCCTAGGTTTGAGTCCCGGTCGGGGTAAAAAAAATGATTCATGTTTTCACATATGTAATGTGCTTATCTGGTTATTTCATGGCCCGAATGAGATTGGGAATTGAATTAAATGCTAAAATGAAGCCACGAGTGAGGTTGGGGAATCTGTAATGTGAACATAGTGGCATTCAGTTAGAATGCGTTCATTCCTAAGTATAGCAGATATAAGCTATAAGGTTGGATTCCTTTTAACCTTCTGTGGTGTAGTGGTAGCGCCTTGACTTAGTAATCATAAGTCCTAGGTTCGAGTCCCGGTCGGGGTAAATAAAAAAAAATTATTCATGTTTTCACATATGTAATGTGCTTATCTGGTTATTTCATGGCCCGAATGAGATTGGGAATTGAATTAAATGCTGAAATGAAGCCACGAGTGAGGTTGGAGAATCTGTAATATGAACATAGTGGCATTCAGTTAGAATGCGTTCATTCCTAAGTATAGCAGATATAAACTATAAGGTTGGATTCCTTTTAACCTTCAATGGTGTAGTGGTAGCACCTTGACTTAGTAATCATAAGTCCTAGGTTCGAGTCCCGGTCGGGTAAATAAAAAAAAATGATTCATGTTTTCACATATGTAATGTGCTTATCTGGTTATTTCATGGCCCGAATGAGATTGGGAATTGAATTAAATGCTGAAATGAAGCCACGAGTGAGGTTGGGGAATCTGTAATATGAACATAGTGGCATTCAGTTAGAATGCGTTCATTCCTAAGTATAGCAGATATAAGCTATAAGGTTGGATTCCTCTTAACCTTCTGTGGTGTAGTGGTAGTGCCTTGACTTAGTAATCATAAGTCCTAGGTTCGAGTCCCGGTCGGGGTAAAAAAAAATGATTCATATATATATATATATATATATATATATATATATATATATATATATATATATATATATATATATATATATATATATATAATTCGTTTATAATGCCGCGTATATATTTGTGTTAAATATTTTATAACCAAGTGTAATATATATTTTAATTTTTGCTATTATTTTTTCCCTAGTATTGTTAATGCAGTGATAGTAGAGATTTCAGTGTCAGTACAAGTGAAGCAAAATTAGCACAAAAAGCTCATAAGCCGTCATATAACACATAAATATTTGTCCAGGACATTTTTCGTTTGATTTCATTGTTATGCCTTATGGCACTTCTGCAGGAGGTCATTAAGGAACACCAGGCCACTTTTGACCCAGAGAATCCTAGAGACTATATAGATTACTACCTGAAAGAGATGGAAGCCCACAAAGATGATCCCGAATCAACAATGAGCAGTAAGAGTTTCATGATTTTGATGCAACAAAATATGTATTGGCTTTGTTTTACAGTAACCTCTAAGGGATCATGTAAAAATAAAATCCCTTCCAATTTCTACCAGTAGGGATAACTCCTCCCTTGCTTGCAAAAATTATATTTGCCTCTTTCATAAAGATAACCCCACTTGCAGACAACCATCCCTGTCATTCATAATTCATGAATATTTCCTGAGCTAACATAATGTAAACTATAGTGACCAGGTAAAGACCGCCAACCCCTCCTATTTCTTTAAGGAGGGGTTATCCTCTTCTAGCATAGATTAAATATCATGAAATTTAAACTTTTCTTTCAAGAAACTGGCTGGAAGTCATTCCATTTACACATCTTTCCATCCATTTACACGTGCGCATACACACACGTGTGTGTGTGTGTGTGTGTGTGTGTGTGTGTGTGGATGCCAGTTTTTCCATTTTGCCTCTAAATTTAATATTAAATTGATAAATTAGTCACTTAATAACACTGATATTGATTATTAAAGATGGATACATATTCACTGCAATGAACTACTAAAATTTTAGAATTTCGTCTTAAAGAACCTCTTATCACAGTTTTTATGATACTTTATGACACTAAATATAATCTTTATAGCAAATATGATTCTTAAGTACATATACATTCATAAGGATCTCTTGTATAGTGTCTTTTTCAAGAAATTTGCGATGCCTCAGTAAGATCAGCCAAGTGAGCACAACAGTAGTAAATGGAGAGCGTAAGCTGTTTACTGGGGAGGTTACTGCTGTGGCTTTGCACCAGAGTGGGGGGTTAGGGCCTGTGCTGACTGGCGACCACCCTATGGGTCCACCATGACCCGTTCTACCCATCCGTGGGTGGAGAATAAAAAAAATATTCAACACACCTGCTTGTCCTTTGCCTCTTTTCCCAGTCCATTTTAGGCATGAATAAAATCGGGGACAAAGGGAGGGAAACCCCCTTCCCAGTCACTTTTAATCGTGTCTTTTTAACACAGGAAATACTGATGTGATGTGTCCTTTTTCCATGACCGTATATTACATGGAAACTCATATTAGACAGTAAGACAAGGCTAATACTTTAGTAGTCTCTGTGGCAAAATGGGAGCGTCCGCGTCTCTGAGGCGGCAGGTCGAGGGTTCGCGCCCCGTCACGGACTGAGGTTAGTAAGGGCATGCACTCAGGGTAACGATTACATCTGCCAAAACAAGTTTTTCGCAAGAAGGCAACCGTCCTAGCCCTTAGTAGAAAAGGGAGTGACCTAAAACCGAATCCATCCACAAGACTAATATATTAGACAACTCTTAGCATTATATTCTTTTCATTGAACAAGCAATATGGAATTTTATTTTTAGATTATTTTCGTTAAGTATCCTCAACTTGAAAACAATTACATAATAAGTTGTAATATGCGTTTATTTTTGCTAGGAAATTCTGGCGAAAACATCTAAGAATAAATGAGAGGAACCAAACTATTTCCTCATTTATCATATTATATAATGATCAATATTTAAAGCTATTAAAAAGTAAAAAAAAGCAAAAAAATAAATGTGGTGATTATTATAAACAAAATATGTTGGACAAACAGTCATGGGTCTTCTTGTTGTTTTAGCATTATTTATTAGAAAACTTATTACTACTCAACTAACAAAGCAATGAATTGAAATTATATATATATATATATATATATATATATATATATATATATATATATATATATATATATATATATATATATATATATATATATATATATATATATATATATATATATATATATATATATATATATATATATATTCGTTGTTTAACTTAATGGGTTTTTCCTACCAATTTAGACTATATTAGCAGTTCAGTGTTATTAGTATATATATATATATGTGTGTGTGTGTGTGTGTGTGTGTGTGTGTGTGTGTGTGTGTGTGTGTGTGTGTGTGTGTGTGTGTGTGTGTGTGTGTATTTTTTTTAATTGTATTTTTTTTTCTTTTTAAGTTCGGGAACTGACGTACACCTTAGAGGACCTTTTCATAGCTGGGAGTGAAACCACCTCCTCTACCTTACGCTGGGCAATATTTTATCTGTCCAAGCATCAAGACATACAAAGAAAGCTTCAAAAGGAAATCGATGCAGTCGTGGACAAAAATACCCTACCCTCATTAAAACACAGGGAAAGGTCAGTAATCAAGTTCTGAAAGATCTTCTACCTTTACCGAAGAAGAGAGAAAGGTAGGTAAACATTGGCAACGAGAGATATACATATTACTCTGACTACATTTACTCTACCCTAACAGAAACAGAATGATATGCTAGTATTTTTTCCTGAAACACGGTCATCAAATTTCAGTGTCTACCTGTATTCTATTCTCACTGGAACATAGGAAAGGTTAGTTAAAACTTCTGAAATAATTTACATTACCCTTTAAAGGTCGGTGATTAAGTTCTGGAAAGAGATCTTGCATTTTTATCTGTTGTTCCGGTTTACGTCACGAACTCCCTTTTCTACCAAGGGCTAAGACGGTTGCCTTCTTGCGAAGAACTTGTTTTGGCAGATGTAATCGTTACCCTGAGTGCATGCCCTTGCTAACCTCACTAAAACAGAGTTAATGGTCAGTAATACACAGTTATGCGACCCCTGAATTTTGAGTGTCTTTTTCATTATATACTTTGTTTCTTAGGAACTGTTATATATTTTTTTCATCATTTCATGCAAAAAAAAAAAGGTTGGCATATCTGGATGCTGTGATAAAAGAAGTTGCAAGAGTAGTTTCTCTCCTTCCTCTGTCTGTCCCACACGCAGCTGCTGAAGACACAACACTCAATGGATACAAGATACCGAAGGTTAGGGTTTATTTTGCCTTATTTTTATCGTATGTGTATATTTGAAGTATTCTTTTTCTTTGGATTATAAAATTACACATGAATAATGTATGTATATATTCACACAGACACATACATAGATACCTTCATATATAAATACATACCAACTTATATACATACGTAACTACCTACATGCATACGTGCCTAGCTACATACATACGTACCTACCTAAATACGTTCGTGGCCTCAGACAAAACAGGAGAACAGACAAACAGACAGATAGACACGCTCCCACGCACGCAAATAGATATTCACTCAGACAGACATACAGACAGACAGACATTCATGGGCAAGCTTTAGAGAACATCGTCCTTATGACTACAGAATTTCGTAAAGCATTGATGAAATTAGATGATCATAAAGATGTGAGATCGCATGATATAGCCGCATATATACTTAATAAATATTCCACATCACTATCGTAGCACATAACATCTTATGGAACATGGGGAGAGGCTGAAAATGTATAAATAAATAGAGCAATGCATCTGTTTTCAAAAGTGGAGAAAATGAAAATCTTTCAACAATGTGCCTACTTTACTGGCTAACAGGATTTGCAGCTATGAAGAAACTGCTGAGAAAGAATATTTCTGCCTACTTGGAGTCTTTTAACTTTTTACACTAATAAACTGACTGGAAGATTATGAAGAGGTATTCCTCATTATTCTAGAAACAGTTTGAGCGGATTACACGTTCCTGTAATTACAGAAGGTTTTTTTTTATATTCCCACTTTTGAGTCTCAATAAGGATCTATAAACAATGGCAAAATAGGAGAAATGTTGCGGAGTGGATAGATACTTATCTGTATGGAAAAGAGGAGAGTTAGATTAAGGCATGTAGTGTCTGACTGGAAGTGTGTTAACAATGGAGTCCCACAGGGATCAGGTTTGAAGCCACTTCCGTTCCATATATGTGTAAATGTTGTGCCAGAATCAAGAAACTCATTTTATATGTATTTGAAAATGACGTAAAAGTTATGGAGAGCAAGAGAGAAATGGCGAGGATATTCAAAAGCCCTTAATAGTATGACACGAATAGCCAGAAAATTAGTAAATGAAATTCAGTACTTCAATATGTAAATTAGAGAGACTAGGCGAGGGTGTAAAACAACTAGTATTCAAGTACTCACTGGAAAGAGTGGAACCCAAGAATTTCAGAGTGAAAATAATCTCGGGGTCAATCTACTGCTAGAATTGTACCTGGAAATGTATATAAATGATATATTCTTTGCATACATAAAAGTGGCCTTTAGAAATATGAATAAAGTTATGTTCTGAAATACTCCCATGACTAATATGAGGCTTAAGCTTGCATATAATGCACCGTTCTGGCATCTGTACTTGAAAGCTAAGAGGCATTTTATAAAGTTCGTGGCAGATATATATTTCATTGTGAGAAAAAGCTGATGGAGTTAGACTTAACAACAGTTGATGCTGAGAAAGAGCAAGGGTATGGTAATGGAGTTTAAGTTCTACTACGATTTTGATCGCTTAGATCAAGTTAAAAGGAGATAAATGCTCTGATGTGGGTGTTTTTAGGTCTAGATATCCAAGTTTGGAGCTTTGTGTATTATTACACTAAAAAGAGAATTTTCTGAGTGTAATAACAAGTTTTGATTAGAATTCGCTTAGGAAAGAAATTGTAACCACCAAATACCTTTATAGCTCTGATGAAGGTATGATAACTGTTGAATAGAAAAAAGAAACCGACATGAGTCGGGGAGTTACAATTGTAGGGGTCTGTACCCTTTGAGTGCAATTGCATAAATACTGTTAGGTAATATATATATATATATATATATATATATATATATATATATATATATATATATATATATATATATATATATATATATATATATATATATATATATATATATATATATATACATATATATATACATATATATATATATATATATATATATATATATATATATATATATATATATATATATATATATACTGTGCATACTCAGTATCAGAGACAGTGATCCTTTCCATTAAGAGTATCGTAGAATACTTGCACACACAAACACGCACACAGACACACATATGAACACACAAAAGCCACACACACGTACACATATATTAACCGAGTACATTTTTTCTAGAGTTAATTTATCTTTTATTTGCTAGACTCTGACATGATCAAGTAGAATTAATTTAACCTTACCCACGGATATGTAACCCAATTATGATCTTAATACCTTCTCCATTGAACATTATTTTTCCAGTAAAATTTGATAATATACTTGCAAATAAGACTATTTCCTCTGACTGGTCATATAGATTGCAAGAGTTTCTTAGCTTTCAATAATCAAACTCTCCTATTAGTGAGGATTTGCTAAGGGGAAGACTTAATAGCAAAATTATTTGACATATGTTTAAATCAAAAGTATTACTGCAGTGCCCCCTTGCTTGCATATTATATATTTCATTACATATCTCTCATTATTTATTTATTCATTTATGTGAAGAATGACTCATTAGTTAATTACTTCAAAGTTTGGTATATGCCTAGTGTGAAAATTTAGTCAGCTCATTCTGTTATGTTAGTCAATTAAATTATTTAGCAATAATAAGCCAGAAAATTTAAGTACCTAGCTTGTTTATAAGTTAATTTGTCATTCTTAAATAGTTATAGGCCAAATTAAACAGTTAGTTATTAAACTAATTTCCTATTTAGCTAACTGCCCAGTTAAAGCTACCCTGCTTGTCAGCGACTTTTATCTAGTCAGTTGGTTAATGAAATGGCTACTAAGAGTAAAGTATTAAAACTACTCCTCGTATTATTATGTTTTAGGGTTCTGTCATTATGTGTTGTACTGAAGCTTGTCACAACGATCCTAAACTATGGGAAAAACCTGATGAATTCTACCCTGAACATTTCCTGGACAAAGATGGGAAGCTCATCAAGAGAGAGGGCTTCATGCCTTTTGGCACTGGTAAATATATGATAGTTTTCTTTATTACTTTTTACTACGTTGTTATTTCTCATGATTAACGGCAATTTTTGCAAACAAATTCCTGATATCTGAGGATCATATGTCCCTTATGCATAGTAAGTATAAGAGTTTTTCAGTATGGTTTAAACATAGATGTTTCTTTAATATTAACAGGAAATATTCAATCAAAAAGCATTTGTATATGCTTTATTACTTGTAAATACATTTTGATTTGAAGTATATTCAAACTACATTTATCTATAGTTTAAGTGCATAAAGAAAGTTCTAATCCTGGGTGGGGAATTCAACAGCAAGTCGGCCCCCTGGTTTACTGACTAGAATTACAAATATTTTTCATCCTAAATAACTTCCTCAGCTGACGCATACTCTATATCATAACTCTTCCTATCATTATCTGCAATCAACACCACTAAGTGATAGCTCACAGCTGCATGGAGAGCCTACTGGCATCCATTCCTCCGAATCCTTCCTTCCCCCGTGAGGACAGAATCCATTTAGCCAGGTTGAGTTCCTCTTCTGAGCGATCAGAAGAGCCTGAATGGCTACACTTGATGATAACTTTTCAAGATGTAACATGTCACCTCATACAATCTAGCACATTATGGAGAACTGCACGACAGGCAACCACATAAGCCAGCAAATGCTCTATCGGCTGTGGCCTTAGGAACCTGGGGCTGCTCGGCCAGACCTCTTATAAGCCAACAAGAGCAACTTTCAAATTGTAATTTCTGAAATTCTTATGAAATCAATATGCACACAACATGGGTCTTTTAGATTCCAATGGTCAGCTTTTACAAATAATACAGCCCAAGTATCTGGAGCTTATATCCCGTCTATCAGCATATGTTTTTCAAAGTTTTATTGGACATGATATTGCAATGAGACATACCCGCATATCTGTTTGGTATTTGCATTTTATCTTCATTATTATCAATAACTGTTATTGCTACTATTAATGCTATTGTAGCTGCTGCTATTGTTATTATTATTATTATTATTATTATTATTATTATTATTATTATTATTATTATTATTATTATTATTATTATTATTATTATTATTATTATTATTATTATTATTATTAATTATTATTATGATTATTATAATTATTATAATTATTATAATTATTATGATTATTATGATTATTATGATTATTATGATTATTATGATTATTATGATTATTATGATTATTATTATTATTATTATTATTATTATTATTATTATTCGGGTACTGGAGAAGATATCACGTTGAATAGGAAATGGCAATTCACACTTGTTTGTATGATTGCGACACCAGGACGGGAAAAAAAAAATCTACCTTCATTGGGCCTGGGCACGAGGAAAACAGAGAGAGAAACAGAGATGGGAGTATTGTGAACTGTCAGATGTGACGAGATAAGAAGACATGTGTAACGAATATCCAAGAATATTCGGTGTTGATGTAAACATGGAAAAAGAAGGAAGACCCTACATCGAACTTTTCTGGACAGTCTTATTTAAGTCCACAAGACCCTTCAGCTGTAGTATCGCAACGGGCGGTTAGTGCTACTTGCAATTAAAATGCATCATTTACACAATATGAAATGATAATATTTTTTTTATTGTTATACAGGCAGACGCATTTGTTTAGGGGAATCATTGGCTAACATAGAGCTCTTCCTGTTTTTGGGAGGGTTAGTTCAAAATTTTCATTTTGAGTTAGCCGAAGGTGAGGATCTCCATCCCAAAAAGAATCCTAAAGACAGACTCATCAATACTGCAAAGCCTATCCAAGTCATCATATCAAAGAGAAAAGGTCAAGAATAATATAGGGTTGAAAATTAGACCTGCAATGAATATGGAATCAAAGCAATTGAAATTTGGTCTATCTCCTCTTCAGCTATTCGGATTAGAATGACTCATGGAAATTTACCGAGCAAAAAGATGCAACCAACGTAGACTACGTGTACAGCAAGAGTACAAAACGTAACGCCGGATATCGTGAAGAGAACTAAATCATTCCAGTGTAAAATAGTGAATTTGTGATTATTTTCTTTTCAAAAGCAACTACTACTCTGCTTCTTCATGGTGTTCAGTACTTAAATCTCATCTAATTTGGAAGTATTTTTGGTACTCTGATATTTAAGAACCACAATAAAATGAAAGTTCTAATATTTTATACATAAACAGTTAATTAAGATGCACAGGAATTGTCTTTCGATTTCTTGTCCACTCGCTGTCACACTATTCTTTTCTTTTAATTATTAAAAAGTCAAACTTTGTCATTTCTTCTCCCATAATAAGTAGAGGGACACCAATTTCTTAGATCAGTGGTTCCCAATGTTTGGAATAAGCCCCCCAAGGAGGAAACTTGGTTATCATGGAGGTAATTCAAGAATGTGTATCAGTAATAAAGAATGTTTTCGATTTCCTAATATCAATGAACACTAAATTCTAAATTCGCAAAAATAATTTTCTTTATAAATCACTTTAATCGCTATTTGACTTTCTTTAGAAAACAATTTAGAATTAAAAATTATTTTCCAAATTTAATATATTAGAAGTTAAGCTGTAAACTCACTTTCATCACACGCGTATCAATCACGTCCAAAACGAGTAAAAGAGTCGTTTTGAGCCGCCGAGTCGAAATTGCTCCGCCTTATGCAGTAGGAAAAATGGTGAAGATAAGCATTGTGTCATCATTTTTCAAAGGTAAATCTTTATTATTTGCTGTAGAATCGAATCAACGTTGCCTCTATTCCATAAAATATAAGAATAAATTATAACTTTTTAATATCAGTTGCATCTTGTGAATACAAAATATAATAATATATTACAGCAAGGTATACCATTATTTCCTTTGGCTATTTTCATTGTCTAGTATCCTTGTAATGGCATATGTTTTGAGAATAGGTATGATATTCTCTCTAGAATATATGCAATGTTTACAATTGCAACAATCCCCCTCGTAAGGGAAGTTGCCCAGTCAACGCACACTTCACCCTAAGCCAAGCATACCTCGATCACTCCTCTTAGCTCCTTGGCGATAGAGTTGCAATAATTCTAAAATTGCTAAAGTAAAATAAAAAAAAAATAATCCCATTCAGTAGTAAATTAATAAAGAAGTTAACCAGGCAATAGAGCTTTATGCATGGTATTTTGAATAGGGATTTACATAAAGTATTCTATAGCATAGAATATATACACGCAATGAATTGTAAGTGATAAAAAAAACTATAATTAGATGTTTATCCAAGACTACGTTTTTTCCCACTAAGTTTAATATTTATGAATTATGGACATTTTACACAGAGAACCGCGGTAGCAGAGTGGTTAGATCACTCGACTTAGGAAGTGAAATTTTTGCGTCTGAGCCCACCGCGAGGCGGTAAGAAGGGTAGCCAGCCTTAGTTTCTCAGTTACAGCCTGTATGTGACCACCCCCATAATGTGGATTTGTAGATACAAATAAAGCGCCAATTTTTTTTACTTTATATATTATTTAGATGAAATTTATAAATATGAAATATAAAAAAAAGTTCCATCTGCAAAGTACCTCCAATAGAAAAAAAAATCGATGGATTATTCGTGATAACTGTTTAACAATTCAGTTTTCATATAACCAAACTCTAAATCCCTCTGACTGAGAGACACAACGAGCAAAAGTAAAGAATAATTCATAACATTTTACAAAAGCGGATTAAAAGGGATTTCAATCGTGCAAATTTTGACAAATTGATCTCACGATAAATAAAATACAGGATTATTGTAGTGAAGCTTCATGCTCCAATTGGTAGCATCCATTAAGAGGATTACAATGTGTATCCGTAATTTTAGAGCCATAAAGTAATAAATGGGGCCATTAATATCTATTATTTAAATGGTTATTTGCGGCTCCAAATGAAAGCTGTGAGACTAGCCTTTTATAACTTTGTCTAACCTTATGTCAATGAAGATTCTATTTCACCAGAGACTTCGAATTCATCTCATGATTTAGAAATTCATCTTAATGAAAAAGTAAGAGTAAGCACAAAAAGGGTCTCCATATATCTACCTCTTTTTTTCTATCTATCTATCTACCTATCTATCTACATATCTATATACCTATCTGTCTATTTATATATCTACCTATCTATCGCCATCGATCAATGAATCAGTCTATCCATCCATCCATCCACTCGTATCTATATATCTGCTTATCTATCTATTCATCCATCACTATCTATCCATCCCTCTATGTCGAAACGGATCTGGAAACAACACTGCGATCCACCATGGGTAAATTAAAAGCTGTGCTTCCCAGGTGAAATTTAAGAGGTTTAGATGTGAAGGAATATCTATCATAAAAAAATTCCTAAATACCAATGCGTTTTCAGAATATAATATATATATATATATATATATATATATATATATATATATATATATATATATATATATATATATATATATATATATATATATATATATATTATATATATATATATATATGTGTGTGTGTGTGTGTGTGTGTGTGTGTGTGATTACCTAATTATGATTACCTAATTGTGTTTACGGGAAAGAGCCCAAAGCTCGTATCTTCCCGTCTCCTCATCGGTTCCATTTTATACTTAGTCATACTTATCATACCTGTCCTTAAAACTATGGATTGAGATAGCATTAACTACCTCCTAGCTTAGCAAATTCCAATTATCAACTACTCTTACACTGAAAAAGTATTTTCTTACATCCTGCAAAGAAGTTTTCTTACGAAGCTTCAAACTATGACCTCTAGTTCTAGAGCCAGCCATATCAAAATATCGATCCCTATCCACTCTATCATTACCATGAAGGAATTTAAAGACTGTCACCATATCCCCCCCCCTCACTCTTCTAGCTTCAAGTGATGGTAAGTCTAATTCCCTCAGCCTCTCATCATAACTGAGATTGCGTATTTCTGGCACCAGTTTCGTGGCATGTCTTTGAACTTTTTCAAGCTTAGCTATGTGCTTTTTTCAAGTGCGGATTCCAAAAGGGAGCTGCATATTCTAGTTTTGGCCTCACATAGGTTACATAAATATTTCTGAACATTTCCTTGTCCATGTGCCTGAAGGCTACCCTTACATTTGATAAGAATGCATATACTGCCCTTACTATGCCATTTATATGTATTTCTGGAGACAAATCTGCCAGTATGTTTACTCCTAGATCTCTCTCATTTTCTGTCTCTTGAAGTTGTACTCCAGCCACCGAGTAGTCAAGCTTGGGCCTTCTTGCACTTGTACCCATTCTCATTACCTTACATTTTGAAGTATTGAATTTCATTAGCCACTTTTCTGACCACTCATGCAGATTATTTAGATCCTCCTGAAGTTCTCTACCATTGTTCTCGTTTTTTACTTTCTTCACAATCTTTGCATCATCTGCAAGCATATTCATGAATGAATTTACAGACTCTGGTATGGCATTTACATATACAAGGAACAAAAGTTGCCCTAAAACTGAACCCTGTGGAACTCCACTACTAACTCCTCTCCATTTAGACACTGAGTGTCTTACTCTAACCCTCTGTTCCCTTCCTTCTAAGTAAGTTTTTATCCATTCCAAAACATTTCCACCTATTCTAGCCATTGTGTGTGTGTGTGTGTGTGTGTGTGTGTGTGTGTGTGTGTGTGTGTGTGTGTGTGTGTGTGTGTGTGTGTGTGTGTGTGTGTGTGTGTGTGTGTGCGTGCGTGCGTGCGTGCGTGCGCGCGTGCGTGTGTGTGTTTGTGTGTTTATACAAACACGAACACACACACACACACACACACACACACACACACACACACACACACACACACACACACACACACTTAAGTTGCCAAGTAGTACAGCAGTCCTATTTTCTTCATTTTTTTTTTTTTTTTTTTTGCTTTTCTTTTAGCTTTCTCGTTTGCTATTTTGTTATTTTGTATATATATTGAGTTAAATGTAAAGTCTAAATCCCGTGATAACATATCTTGGTTAGCAAGTCAGTTTATCAGTTAGGAAGAATATATAACAGAAACAGGTGGGTGCCACCTCGAACACAAATTCGAATTTTCCTTCAGGTTTGACTTTTGTTTTTCTTTTTCTTTTTATACGTAAATTACCATGGTCAAGTTTTTAAGTTAAGATGTGTGTTACCAGAAAGGAGACAAACTGAGTCACTAAATAGCACTTATATGGAGATATAAAAATTCTGTGTGAAGCTAAATTAGAAGTTTTTCTCTTTTTTTTTTTTTTTTTTTTTTCCTCTTTCTCGTCTTCTTTCTATATTCTGTGAGAGGGAGAACATAAAAATGAAGCCATCTCTGTCCCAAACCTCTCCCACCCATGGGGCGGGAGAAGGGGTAGTCATCAGAGGACTTAAACAGAGAATCAAGAAGTTAGAGGAAATGGTTACAAGCCTTGATGATAAAATTCGGAATATGGATGGAGAAATGAAAGAGAATGAAACACTCAGAGAACAAATAAGATCTTTGGAGGAAGCAAATAAAGCACAAGGGCAGGAGAGAAAGGAACTAGAAAAAAGAATAAAGAAGCTGGAAGGGGAAAAGAGTCAACTAGAATCTAGAATTTCTAATCAAGAAGATAAAAACAAACAGCTAAATGACAACCTAAAGGAATTAGATGTTAGTTCACTGCTATCTTCTGAGAGAGACGAGATTGCTGCTTGGAATGTTCAGATTAAGGAAAACATTGAACAGTTCAGAAAAGAGTTCCAGGAGCTGAATATGGAAAATGATGCCATGAAAACGTCCTTTGCTGATGCACTAAAGGGGAATGTGGCAGTAAAAGAGGCTGTAAAGGTGGTGGCACTGGAAAACATACAAACAGTTGACTATAAAGAGACAGTAATCGAAAAAATGAAAGACGTTGTGATGGAAAGGGCAAACCCACTCATCAGACAGGCACTTGATAAGGAGAAGACAGTGGTAATCTCAGGCATAAGTGAATCCCAGGAGCCAACATGGCAGGGGAGACTTGAAGAAAATAAAGCTAGGGTTGTAGACCTGATAAGAAAGCTTGGAGTAGTATGTGGTCCTGAGGATATTGTAAACATACACCAACTAGGTAAATATTCGAGGGAAGGAAAGCCGAGACCAACAAAAGAAACCTTTGAGAGAGGGGAGACATGTAGGGAAATATTGTTGAGAAAAAAAAGTCTAAAAGACCTTCAAGAATGCAAAGAAGTGTTCATTAGACGATACAGAACACAGGAAGAGATGGGAAAGATCAAAAACTTGTTGCAAGAGGCAAGAAGGTTAAATGATGAAAGAAATGAAGAAGAGAAGAAAAATTTTCGTTACGGAATACTTCCAGACAAAGGGGAGATAAAGAAGATAATGACAGAAGATCAGGGGATGGGGCCTCATTAAGATTGTTATACACAAATGCTGATGGATTAGCTGGTAAGGCAGTAGAATTAAAAGATAGGATTCACAACAGTAAGGCAGATATAGTAGCAATTACAGAGACTAAGTTGAGTGAGGACATAAACAGTGTCACAGTTTTTCCTAAGGGCTTCAGAATACTAAGGGTCGAAAGATCTGAGAGGACTGGTGGAGGGATAGCACTGCTCATAAGTGAGAGGATTCAAGTTGAAGAGATAAACTTGGCTATAGAAAGTGAGTTCAGGGAATTTCTTGTTGCTCGCATAAATACTGGGTCAGAGAGCATTATAATAACTGTTGTATACAACCCACCAAGGAACCAAAATAGGCTTGAAATTTATGAGGAAAGTCATATAGGTACGATTGAAGTCATAAACTCAGTTGTTAACATGGCGCGGGAGAAAAAATGTAGGATTTTGATTATGGGAGACTTTAATCATAAAGAGATAGATTGGATAAATCTTGACCCACACAGTGGTGAGGACTCCTTTGGGGCAAGATTCCTAGATTGCGTACAAGGGAATTTCCTACACCAACATGTAATGGAACCAACAAGAGCCAGGGGTGGGGATGAGCCATCACTACTTGATCTAGTGTTCACAGATAATGTGTTGGATATTGAAAATATTGAGTATGAACCACCAATTGGAAAGAGTGACCACTGTGTGTTGTTGATGGAGTATATCATTGAAGACATTCTTCCTGAGAGTAGAGGCACTGAGGACATGAGGAGGAACTATCAGAAAGGAGATTACATCAAAATGAATGAGCTTTTTGCAGTTATTGACTGGAGAACCTTATTTTACAACAAATCTGTACAAGAAATGTATGACATCTTTTGTGAGAAATATGGGAAGATTGTAGATTGCTGCATACCTGTCACCAAAGTAGGTGTAATTCATGCCAGAGAGAAATGGTTCGATAATGGGTGTAAAAGAGCTAAGGAGTGGAGAGACAAATGCTGGAAAAGGTATAGGAGGAGAAAAAACATAAATGCCTGGCAAACCTACAAAAGAGCAAGAAATGACTACCTAAGTAAAAGGAGAGAGGCAGAGAAAGATTATGAGAGGGACATCACCAGGAAGGCGAAAGAAAATCCCAAGCTTTTCCACAGCTTTATCAGAGGAAAACTGAAGGTAAAAGAACAGGTTTTAAGGCTAAAGAGAGCGGATGGAAGCATCACTGAGACGGACGAAGAGATCTGCAAAGAATTGAACAAGGAGTTTCAGTCAGTATTTACAGTAGAAAATACCCCACCCCCTCAGATTGCAGTGATAGAAGCTCAAGGGCCGGTATTAGAGAACATCAACCTTACAGCCACAGAGGTATGCAAAGCGCTGATGGATTTAGATGTTCATAAAGCTACAGGTCCTGATGACATATCCCCTCATGTGCTTAAAAAATGCGCAAACACAATATCAGTGGCACTAAGTATCATATTTAAGGAGTCATTGGAGTCGGGGGAGATTCCAAGATGCTGGAAACAAGCAAATGTGATACCTATCTTCAAAAAGGGAAGGAGGGATACGGCTCTGAACTATAGACCAGTTTCCTTGACCAGCATAGTTTGCAAAGTTATGGAGAAACTACTAAGGAAACATATCTCTCTTCACTTGGAATCCTTCAACTTTTTGTCAGTGAGGCAACATGGCTTCAGAGAAGGAAGATCAACAGTAACAAACTTATTAGAATTTTATGATGAGGTAAGCCAAATCTTACAGGAAAGAGAGGGCTGGGCAGATTGCATATTCCTAGACTTCCAGAAAGCGTTTGACACTGTTCCACATGGGAGACTTATTAGGAAGCTGCAATCAATGGCTAGAATAGGTGGAAATGTCTTGGAATGGATAAAAACTTACTTAGAAGGAAGGGAACAGAGGGTTAGAGTAAGACACTCAGTGTCTGAATGGAGAAGAGTTAGTAGTGGAGTTCCACAGGGTTCAGTTTTAGGGCCACTTTTGTTCCTTGTATATGTAAATGACCTACCAGAGTCTGTAAATTCATTCATGAATATGTTTGCAGATGATGCAAAGATTGTGAAGAAAGTAAAAAACGAGAACAATGGTAGAGAACTTCAGGAGGATCTAAATAATCTGCATGAGTGGTCAGAAAAGTGGCTAATGAAATTCAATACCTCAAAATGTAAGGTAATGAGAATGGGTACAAGTGCAAGAAGGCCCAAGCTTGACTACTCGGTGGCTGGAGTACAACTTCAGGAGACAGAAAATGAGAGAGATCTAGGAGTAAACATATTGGCAGATTTGTCTCCAGAAATACATATAAATGGCGTAGTAAGGGCAGCATATGCATTCTTATCAAATGTAAGGGTAGCCTTCAGGCACATGGACAAGGAAATGTTCAGAAATATTTATGTAACCTATGTGAGGCCAAAACTCGAATATGCAGCCCCCTTTTGGAATCCGCACTTGAAAAAGCACATAGCTAAGCTTGAAAAAGTTCAAAGACATGCCACAAAACTGGTGCCAGAAATACTCAATCTCGGTTATGATGAGAGGCTGAGGGAATTAGACTTGCCATCACTCGAAGCTAGAAGAGTAAGGGGGGATATGGTGACAGTCTTTAAATTCCTTCATGGTTATGATAGAGTGGATAGGGATCGATATTTCGATATGGCTGGCTCTAGAACTAGAGGTCATAGTTTGAAGCTTCGGAAGAAAACTTGTTTGCAGGATGTAAGGAAATACTTTTTCAGTGTAAGAGTAGTTGATAATTGGAATTCGCTAAGCGAGGAGGTAGTTAATGCTACCTCAATCCATAGTTTCAAGGACAGGTATGATAAGTATCACTAAGTCTAAAAATGGAACCGATCAGGAGACGGGAAGATACGAGCTTTGGGCTCTTTCCCGTAAACACAATTAGGTAATCACAATTAGGTAATCACACACATATATATATATATATATATATATATATATATATATATATATATATATATATATATATATATATATATATATATATATATATATATATATATGTTCATTACTGCAAGTCAAAAGATTAAAAATCCCTAAATACTATATATTTTATTAAGAAATATGGTAATCCATATAAAACACCAACACCTCAATCCTCATTTTGCCATATCAAGTAGGAGGAAAGGACAAAAGTAGGTCTTTCATCACATGGCTTCTGATAACGCAGCTAATATATTGAGTACTCAGATCTAAATGGTGCACCGTAACCTCAAGCTAGAGAATAAGCATGTGAATACTTTTCCTCTTTCTCTTCGCATAGGCCTAACAATAAAAAGAAAGTCCTACCTCTAATAGCTATTTCGCAAAGGCTATTTCATTTGTTGATGTGAAGTCCTCGTGAAGGTTCATTTGTCACACGACCTGCAGTCCAAGGCCTGATTTCTAAAACATTTTAAACATAGGATACCATATTGTTAGTTAGCTAGACACACACAAATGGATTTCATAAACGCATCTGAAGCGGTTCTATGTATGGCTAGGATCCCATACGGGATCCTAGCCATACACAGAACCGCTTCAGATGCGTTTATGAAATCCATTTGTGTGTGTCTAGCTAACTAACAATATGGTATCCTAGGTTTACACTGTTAAAGAAATCGGGGATCCTAGCCATACACAGAACCGCGTCAGATGCGTTTATGAAATCCATTTGTGTGTGTTTATCTTACTAACAATATGGTATCCTAGGTTTAGACTGTTTAAGAAATCGGGCTTTAGCCTTTTTTCCAATAAACAAAGTGATGAACCCACAGTTTTGGCCGTATTGAATTTAACAGATGAAGGGAGGATTTGAGCTCTGAACTCTGTTTCATGGATGATGGTGGAAATGGAAGAGGATTTCTTCTGCCAAGAAAAACTACTAATTGAATAAGTTAACTTCAGAACAAGGAGCAGCAGTTCGAACAACACAGGTTGAGTAGTAGTGTGTATGGCAGTAACAGCAACTGAAACAACCATGAATACAGTTGTGCTGTTATTAATAGAAAATGAAACAATGGTAATGTAACCTCGGAAAGTTGCCCAATTTGGTTTCGAAGTAAGAAGACTTCACTAGTGAATACCCATGCCGTCAACCAATTCTAGCTAGATAGATATGGTTCCTTCTTTGTTATAACTGTCTAAATGATAATAAGAATAGGAAGGGGAGGAGGAGGAGGCGTGGATAGTTTTTGTTTTGTCTTTTATTCTGTGTTTTCTTGCTTATCTCGAATCATTCTCAATATTTCAGAGTTCCCTTCCCAAGAATATGTAAAATATATAGATACAAAATTGAACATGTACTCATTCTCTTCAGATTGACTTTTTGTCAAAATACTTACTGGAAGAAGCAGGTTAAAAATAACAATTAATCCTGTTACCACATCCAAATACTATTTTCATGATGTGGATTAGTGGAAAAATAAATATGTTTGTTCCATTGCCTTGCAGATTTTCCTTTTTTACTTTTCTTTGTGTCCATCGTTGTTCCTTCTATGTTAAGAAATACTATTATTTGAATGCAGAAGGGTATGAAACGTTGATGTGAATCCTTATTTTCATTTTAACCGAAGCTGGAAGAGCACCCTCCTGCATATATACACATGAGAGAAAACCCGTAATACCTTTTGCTACTCAAGAAAGACGAAGTGTAGGAAAATTACATACATACATACATATACCTTGGCTGTTTCCCCCTTAAATTGGGGGGTAGCCGACATCAAAAAAGGGAAACGGTTTGGGGAGAAGTTATTCTCCCCTCTACTCCCCTTCTTCTTTGACGTCTCACAGGAGGTTGGTACAAGGGGGGGGATTCCCAGTCCCCCCGTCCCGTCCACTTTTAGTCGCCTTTTAAGACACGCAGGGAATACGGTGAGGCTATTCTTTGATATTGTGCCCGCCCCACAGGGCACAGGATATATATATATATATATATATATATATATATATATATATATATATATATATATATATATATATATATATATATATATATATATATATATATATATATATATATATATATGTATATATATATATATATATATATATATATATATATATATATATATATATATATATATATATATATATATATATATATATATATATATATATATATATATATATATATATATATATATTATATATATATATATATATATATATATATATATATATATATATATATATATATATATATATATATAATATATATATATATATATATATATATATATATATATATATATATATATATATACACATACATATACATATATATATATATACATATACACACACATATATATATATATATATATATATATATATATATATATATATATATATATATATATATATATATATATATATATATATATATATATATATATATAAGTTTATATTCACTGCACCATACGTAATTGTATATTATTTTTTTGAGACTTAATATTTATATTCTCAACTGCAACTTTACAAGGTAAGACCCAACCTCTGGTGGGTGGCAGATCCTCTAATAGTATTTGGAGAGAGAGAGAGAGAGAGAGAGAGAGAGAGAGAGAGAGAGAGAGAGAGAGAGAGAGAGAGAGAGAGAGAGAGAGAGAGAGAGAGAGAGAGAGAGAGAGAGAGAGAGAGAGAGAGAGAGAGAGAGAGAAAAAAAATAATATTAGGAAGTATTAAAATTAATGCCTCAAATAAAGATTTCTGAATCATTTCAAACAAACTCTGCAGTCCGCGCAGAAGCCAAAAGTCTCTGGATTTATTTCAACTTTTGACAACCGTAATAAATCATCGCTTGTCAGGATTCTGACATTAATCATCCTGTCTGAGACTTTGAACCGTTTGAAACGTATCCAATCAATTTGTCCATATCACTGAAATGCCATTTGAAGTGGAAGATTTTTATGTATAAAAAATTGAAGTTTACCTTCGAGAGTCTTTTAAAGAATCCGACTTATAAGGAGAAGAAAGTAGTCTCCGTGGCAAAATGGTAGCGTCCGCGACTCTGAGGCGGCAGGTCGAGGGTTCGCGCCCCGTCACGGACTGAGGTTAGTAAGGGCATACACTCAAGGTAACGATTACATCTGCCAATACAAGTCCTTTGCAAGAAGACAAAAAGGGAGTTCGTAACGTAAATCTGAAACCAACCACCTTATAAAGAGAAGAAAGTAGTGGCTCTTGGTATTTCTTCCGTATGATAACCCCTGATAACATAACAAGCTTAGTCAGTGCATCATTATAAGTATGGAGTCTATGGTGAATTATATAATATGGCTTGAGTTACAATACAGAAAAAGAAAAATCATTCACTCGCGACCACAAAAGCAAGTACCTAAGGTCCTAAAGAAATTATTCCAACTGACAAGCAAAAGGGCGACAGTTTATTAAGATTCATTAACCAAGCAAATACTGTTGCTGAAAAGACAAAATATAGATACATAAAGATTGAGACAACACAATAAATGCATGTCATATAAACATTTTTTTTTTCTTTTTTTAGATTCTCCACCCACGGATGGTTGGAACGGGTCATGGAGGACCCATAGGGTGGTCGCCCGCCGGCACAGGCCCCAACTCCCCACTGTGGTGTCCAGTCACAGCAGTAACCTCCACAGTAGACAGCTTAAACTCTCTTTCCTGGACGAAGACAATCTGTTTTATAGCGAATAAACAGAACATTCACCATTGCAGAAAAAATATAAAGACACTACCATAAATAAATATAAAACATGAATGAAATTCCAAAGACAAGTGCACATGAAAACAAAACTAATTCAAGATGCACCCAACAAACACTTCCTCATCCTGAAAATATATCAGCGCTGTTATACCCTCAAGTAATAATGTTTTGGTTATAGTAAAACCTACCCAGACAGAAGGAGGGTACGAAAGAGTATTAAGTTCGAAATTCGTGTTTATAGCGGGACTCTTGAGAATTTCTAGTCGCATATTGCATTCAAAAGTCTGGAATTTGGTGGTAAGGAAAACTGGAACTGTAAATTATTGATGAAATTCATTCTTTGGGATGCTTTAGCTATATGCAGTGCTGGAAAGGGAGCTTTAGATTTTGACAATTTTTCCGGTTCTCTTGGAATACTTTCTTGGTGAATATTTCAGCTTAGGAAGCTGCAAAGCAAGCTTTGATTCTTGAAGACGCACCCAGTTATGTTAAAATATCTTCTTGGGAATACTGCTGCTGTAAAGGAAAGCTTAGGATATTGGAGAGTTGCCAATTCAGCAAAAATATTTTTTTGAAAGAGTAAATAATTTTTTTTTCTAAGGTTTTATATTATTTTATTGCTTTAATGTAGAGCAATATTATTTATTTCTTCAACACTTCTTATAAGTAGTAAGGTACCCATGAAGTATAACACGTTGCATTTAGAATTCAGGGTATATTCAGTTAAAACTGATCATAGCTTGAACAGCAAAAGACTCTCTCATTGATCTGTGGAAGAGTTTCTTAATTAAAATTTACTGTAATATTTGATATACAATTACAAGAAATCTATTTTCGATTCTCTCTCTTCCCCTCACCTCTCTCCCTCTCTCCCTCCCTCTCTCTCCCTCTCTCCCTCTCCCTCCCTCTCCCTCTCCCTCTCTCCCTCCCTCCCTCACCCTCTCTCCCTCTCTCTCTCCTCTCTCTCTCTCTCTCTCTCTCTCTCTCTCTCTCTCTCTCTCTCTCTCTCTCCTCTCTCTCTCTCTCTCTCTCTCTCTCTCTCTCTCTCTCTCTCTAAGTTCCTCAAACTAATATAAACTGCAAAAACAGTTCCTCATGTAGTGCACACTACCTTTGTAGCTAGTTTTCAACATAGAGGATCTACATATCAGGAGAAATATCCAGCAATTAAGGTCAACTCCGACCACTTGTAAATAGTGTTAGAAATTAATTCACGTCAGTTCTACAATTATGATTCGAGTGTACTGACAAAGAGGGAGCTATTACTTTAACACCATGATTAGAAATGCTCTAAGTCATCCTGGCAAAAAAAAATATCCAATTATCATATTCCACACAAATGACTTCATTTTTGACAAAACATATCAATGACTATGATATTCAAGAAATAAGGATTTTTTTTTCTAAAGTTAATACAGTGGACAGTTAAATCATCTTCACATACATTCATCTTCTAAAACGAAGAGGAACATTCAAATCGTTCAGAAGATTGGGGCATCAAACTGGTTTACAACTTTACCAATCACGGTAAAACGCTTCATACTTAATAGAAGAGAATTTGCAGATGTCATTGCAATGTGGTATATACTGCCAAATGATGGTTAGATTCTTTTGATGAAGTTTATTCTATGATATACCTCAGAGTAGGATTCATGTGTATAAGAAATGATGAAGTCAGAGTTATACTGCTAAGGTACTGGCAGAGGTTTGCACAGTTGTAACAGTTGGAGTTATCCCTCGGCCATTTACTGGATAGGCAATGTCTCACAAGAAAGCTAACAAGTCTAATGAAGCACAAGATGACATAAATGCCAGAGGGTTCCGGACAACAGGTCAGAAATCTTTCTCTGATAACAGAAGTTTTTTCACCCAATGCAACTTCCGCTGAACATTTGAAACTGTCCACAAAAATATTGATAAAGATGAAATACAGCAATACTCTGAGTGAATCACCAACATTGAACGGAAATCGTTCAGTACTATAGTATTGCATCATCTTGAAGGATAGGACCCAAAACAAGAATATTCTCTTCAAGGCACTGCTAAGTCGTGGCAGAAAAAACTAAACAAAATATCTTTTCTTTGGTAAGGTTTTACTCTGCTTTGGGACCACTGTTGCTACGTAACCCATCCCTCCATGGGGTGTCAGGAAGGACATTCAGCCTAAAATTTTGCAGATTGGCCATGGCACCAGCCACCCTTTGAAAAACTACAACTGAAGGTATTACGGAATCAACTAGCTCTGGTCCAGACAGCTCCGGGTTGAGTCTTCATTCAGGATGGTTCTTACTTATGCCTACATCTACACCGAATATTCTGGCGTATTCCTTACACATCTCTTACTATTCCATTATACTTGACAATCGACAACACTCCCCAAATATATTTGTTTTTGCCCTCGTTTACCTCATTTTTTGCTATATTTATAGAAGGTCCACACAAAAATGACCTTAAACGACCAAGCAATTAAATTTTTTCCTGTTACAGAAGTTAAAAAAAGAGTTACTTCATAACGTAAATGATTCCAAAACTAAGACAAAGCATATATAAAGTCCCTTTGGTAACTAAAAATTTGAACAATCATTTCATTGCTAACAAAATTCGTTTCAAGATTTGAACTAAAACTTTTTGCCACTGCAAAAGCTGATCAGTCTATGAAACTCTATATGTCAAAAGTTACATAAATTAAGGAAAGCAGTCTGAATATGGATGGTAATTATTACACATTAAGGTAAGGAAAATATGAGATGATTAAATACCATATATATTGTCAAGATGTGCAGAGATGAATTAAAATTGGCATCAGCGACAGTTGAATCATCAGTTATTATGCTGAGCACGTGGAAAGGACTATATTGTTAATCGCCTTAGCAAGTATTGAGTACCCCAATGGCAATAGTACACCAAACTCAAACAAAAGAAGAAGTATGCATAACCTTATCCTCATCCTGATGACTGTTTCTGGTAGGCTGTTTCACTGGTTGATGTCAAGTCACAGTTGAAGACCAGTTGGTATACAGATTACTCTCCACCTCAGCCTTTGTTCAATTACACAAAGTGATGCAATCACAATTTCAGCCGAAATGGAATTGGCAGAGGTAGAGATGATCGGAGGCTTGAATGCTTGTTCAAAGAAATGGAAGAGGGTTTCCTCTGTCAATAAAAACAAAACAAAAAAAATGACTAGTGGAATGAGATATATTCTGCACGAATGGCAGCATCTGGAACAATCTAAGCAGCATCACAGTAAACAGCCATAGCAGGTGGGACAGCCATAAAAACAAAAATAGAGGGAGTAAAACACAAAATATCAAGGGAAGTGAACGTTTGAGTAGTAGTCCACTTTGGCTTGAAGTCAAAGGCATCTAACCAACAAATAGCAATACCGGGAGCTTACTCGAGCTATGAACGGGTGGTTCCTTAGATTTTTAATTGTGTATATAAAAGGTGGCGTTGGCAGCTGCAGCGGTAGCAGTGGCAGCAGCAGCAACAGTATAAAAAGAATAGCAACTGAAAAAACACAGGTATATAAGTAACAATGGTATGTTATTGAGTGTTTTTGCTGCTTTCATCTATATTTCAGTTAATTTGTCCAAACGTAATATCAAACTCTCAAAGCCTGATTGACAAGAACACACTTAAATATAGATATATCAGTTACCATATTGAGGTTCTCTTTACTGACTCATTTTACTGCTAAAAAGTATATATAGTCAATATAATAAAAATGAAACTTCGATAACCTTACAGTCAAAATTCTGTGACGTAATATGATATAAGCCAATATAAAGAAGAAAAAAAAAGATTCGATGGCCGTATTTATATATCTCAGTAATTTTCAGTTCCTTTCAGTTTTTCTTTCCAATTCCTATGATCTGACGGCAGGATGTGAGACTTTATTTTCATTGTAAGAAGAAAGATTATTTTTTTTTTATTTTACACATCAGAAGTAAAATTATGATGCGTTTTGAAATTGAGGGAAGCACTGTAGAGACTCGAACATCGTTGAGAGAGAGAGAGAGAGAGAGAGAGAGAGAGAGAGAGAGAGAGAGAGAGAGAGAGAGAGAGAGAGAGAGAGAGAGAGAGAGAGAGAGAGAGAGAGAGAGAGAGAGAGAGAGAGAGAGAGAGAGAGAATTAATACTATCAAGTTTCTCGTGCCATTCATATATTGAAAGAAATTAAGAATTATCAAAAAATACTGGCTTGGAAAAAAAAAGAAAAAAAAATCATGAATCCCTTCATACATACTTCGCGGACCATAAAGAATCCAAGACTAATGAAATTTCTTTTTCTTTGATGAAAACTTTTACCAATATGATAAATCACCATTTGTCAAGGAACCGACATTAATGTTCTTATCTGAGACTTCCAACTGTTTGAAAGTCAATAATTAGATTTGGTCTTTAAGGGCGGTTTACACGGTCAAACGGTTCGTCGAACTCGGTTGGACAGACAAGTGTTTGAAGTGATGTTCGAACGTGTGAATGGGGTATTTGGTTGTCGAACACGGTCCGTGTTCGACAACCAAATACCCCGTTCACACTTTCGAACATCACTTCAAACACTTGTCTGTCGAACCGCGTTCGACGAACCGTTTGACCGTGTAAACCCCCCTTTAAAGTGAAAAGGATTTCTAAGAATATTTGAATAAATGTATATATGTGATTTACATGCGCAATTTTCCTCTAAGCAGCTGAGCTTATGTAGTGGTACCGAAAATGTAATGGTCACCATGTTAATTCAATTGTATATCATTAGATATGAGTAGTTCATGATGGAACAGTATCTTCTCAAACTCTGGTTTCAATAGTGCAATATTGTTTGCCCCACAGTCGTCACGGTTGAAAATAAAATTTAATTATAACTTCTAAAAGTTGGAGATATAGTATAAACCAATGTCGTTGTTATAAAATGCAACGCCTCTGGCTAGTACAGTGGTAACGCGTTGGCTTCGCATTCACGAGGTCGAGAGATCGGTTCCCGTCCAAGACCGAGAATTTAAACTGTTTATTGGCAGGTTACTGCTGTAGTTGGGCACCAAAGTGGAGGGTTGAGGCTTGCCCCGGCTGACGAATACCCATTGTATAATGGAAATAAAGGTTATTATTATTATTATTATTATTATTATTATTATTATTATTATTATTATTATTATTATTATTATTATTATTATTATTATTATTATTATTATTATTATTATTATTATTATCATTATCATTATCATATCATTATTATTATATTATTATTATTACTACTACTACTACTACTACTACTATACATGCAGTTGCATAAATGACAGTCTGTAGGTAAAAAAAAAAAATGTGCAATGCAGACGAGAACAAACGAAAAGAAAAGTCAGTTTCCTAATTTCAATGAGAACGTACTCACTGCAGCTAAAATATATTAACAAAGATGCCAATTATACAAATATAACTGTAAAAACCATACTATCATTTCTAGAGAACAGAGAACTGTAATAAACAAAAATGAGAACATTTTCTAAGGTGCAATGGCCAGAC